>JAOVYW010042893.1:2588-25967 GCA_025775045.1 Hiodon tergisus
TTGATGAGATGGCTACAACTCTAAAACCTATGGAATATTCCAGAGAGAAACTCTTCTTCATAAAAGAAATGGAAAATCCGGTCGCATTGCCCAACACTTAAGTTAGAGCCGTCATTACAGTTAATGTAGTTATTGAGCTACCTAAACACGTAAGGTTTCCCCTGAACAACAAGTTTCTCTGGATCCTATTTGTACTGCTGTACTCTTTCTGACGGTTACAGCAATACAAACGATGACATTGACAGCACAGAGAGAGAGAGTGAAAAAAAACCCAGATATCCTTTGCTAATACCAGCATGATTATTTTAGGGTAGACCCTCAACGTCGTGACAGGGTTGCTGCCCCCCATTTTGTAATCTCGATAAGGAAAGTCTTTACTCAAGCCTGCTTTCTCAGATGCGGCGAGCACCACTACGTCATCTGTTGAGTTGAAGGAACAACCTTTCAAAGTTAATTACCAAGCAATGTGTGCGGCCCGGTTTTTTTCCTCAGACAGAACTCATTAAAGTAACATAAAATATCATGGCGATGCTAAAGCGTCGCTGAGAGGCCCGAGCCTTTCAGAGACGCCGCGTCTTCCCAGATTTCGATTCTCGCAGGGTCATTGGTGTCAGAAGGGATGAGTCTGCGCCTGGACACTGAGAGTGAAGAGAGTGAAGAGCAGCGAGAGGGCGCGTTGCCCAGGTCTGTTTTTTGATGCAGTAGCTTTTCTGCTTTTGCCGCAGGGGACCAGAGTTTGAATCTCACTGTTGCCCGAAGCACTGTCAGGGGGCGTGAAACAGGTATTTATTTTCCGGAGGAATGACGGCAAGTTCACCAGCCTGCTGTCGGAGCTGCAGCTGCCCGGGTCCCAGCGCGACTATGAGGGCGGGGACTTTGGCAGCCACGCCAACAGTAGAGCTGGTTGACTTCAGTCTGGGGGTGAAGTGACGTCACTTCAAAATTCCAGGCTGACAGGAGAGTGCTGCAGTCAGGTTTTTAACTTCTGAGTCCGAGGTTTGCTCGAGTCGCATGTCTTCCAGTCCAAACCACTGAGCACTAAGTCTGAGTCACAAAATTTAAGATCTAAATTAAGTTATTCATTTAAACACTGTAAAAAATTAATGAATGGGACAATAAATAAATAAATAAGACTCTGAAACGCAAACATCTTAAATAAAGCATTTACTTTCCAGGATCCATGCATTTTGAGCATCTTGAGCTGGACTGGAAGAATTTTTATTTTATTTTTAATTTTTAATTATTTTTAGCTAGGTGCAGATTTACTTATGTGTTTTTGCTCATTGTGTGTCCGCAAAAGTTTTTGTTAATGCCTCTTCATTCCAGATGTCAAGCCTGTGTGCCTGTGGATATACATCTTTGCTTATGCACAGCCTTATGTATTTGCCATGATGTTCGGGGCACCGCGCGTGGTGGGCAGAGAGATTATCGACTTATTTGGGAACGCTGTCTTCTGGGCTGTGCCACAGGCAAGTCCAAAGGGAGTTCTGAGGGGGAGTTGGGTACTTCACAGCTATACATATTTCAGGCTGTTTATGGTGCATCTGTTGACTCTATAAGTCTCACTACATCGTAAGAGAAAATGAGTTTTCTTATCTTTACCGACTCCACCCTGGTGGGTGTGGTGCCTGTGGGGCCTGTGGGTGAGGGTCTTCTGGGTGGTCAATAAAAAACCCAGGACATTACAATGCAATGCGAAAACTGGATTTAAAAGCCAAAAACCTCAGCTCTGCAGTATTTTTTTGTCGATGGTGGAAATTCTAGCTTTAAAGTATATTTGTTTATGGCCGTCATATAGTAGTGTTTGCCCATAGGACACACTTGAAATGGTGCAGTATCTATCGCCATACAAATAGAAAATAAGAAAATGCATAAATAAATACATTAATACTATGACAAGATGTCTCTGCTTCTTTTAGTATCCTCTTAAGTTTAAAATATAGGGCTACGCTTTAATTCAGTCGAATTGTACTGCCGAATCCATGTTCATAAATTATCACTGTTATCTCATTCGCGTGACACTAGACTTCAAAGCTTTTTAAAGAGACACACCAACTTTTCACTTTGCCGTTTCATTCACTATTCAGTTAAAGTTTTTTTTTACCTGAAATGTTGAGCATCTACAGACGACATGGAGGAAGCAATCTGTTATGATGAGAAAACCCAGATAACACAAATGCCTAGGAAACTGAAACAGGACTGAACCGAAGATGTAAAATGTCTCCTTTTTAGTAAATGTATTTTACTACACTTATTCAAGTCGCAGTTACACAGCACTTAAAAATAATCACGTTTATCAACGCCAGGTATGAACACCAAACAAATGCAATGGAAAGCAACTTAATTATTACCTGCTTTGAAATGTAGTCATGTCAACGGGACAATTCAATGGGTGAGCACCCACAAAAGAAGCTTGGAGAGAGAATGAAATACTTTTCAATAAAAGGGTTTGCTAAAAAATCATATTGTGACAGAATGTGAAGTAGTTTACAAGGTGGGAGGAAACAAACTTGGATATTGGCAATATAAAATGCAATTGTTATATTCTGACGCTAGATGGCAGATGTGGTCTATTTTTTTAGTGTGGGGGCAGAATATGAGGTTCCTTGTGGTAGACACAAAATCACTGCAAAAAGAATACTAACCCGAACCGAAACAGGTATGAACATTTTAAATGCAGTTTCAATGAACCTCAGTGTCAGTCCCACTTTAATTGAATTCACACAATTCTAGTTAGACTCATGCATTTGTCTTTACTTCCCCAGTTTTCCATTCACTCTCTCAGGCAAACATTGAATTTGAACATTGAAGACTTTGCGTGTTTTCTGTGTGAGGGAGGAATCAGAATGGATTGAGACACTTTTAGCTCCAGAAAAAGAGACCCTGCCCATTTCTGTCTGAAGTGTACACACAGCTTTAACTGTAGAGAGGATACACATATCCACCACCAAGAGGAAACGTAAACTGTAATAAATCACACTTTAACGTGACTCGACTTCTAAAGGACAAAGTTTGTCCCTGTGTTTTATTTTTTACAAAGCGGAAAAAGAGGCAGGATGAGAGATTTATCCTGACAAAAAAGCATCCAACATTTTGGTCTTTATTTCCCCCGTTTCTTCAACTCTACATCAACTTCATCACCTCTGCATATTTCCACCTGTGTTCAATCCTGCTGCAATTTAATCCAAGAGTTTCTTTGTTTTACATTGTTCTTTTTTAAAATTATGAGTCAGCCAATGGAGGTATTTAAAAAAAAAATAAGTTCTGCCTCAGTATACGATCGGAGACTCTAACACCATCTTTGAATAAAAGCACGAGTCCAACTATAACCGTAAACTGTTACTATTGAGTGGCCCATTCACCTAATTGGTGTTTAGCTGATCTGTGTACCCATGCTAGCTGTCTGACTCACAGCCCAAGAACAAGGCAATGCTTCTGCTGGAGGACGGACATGGGTGGGAGGCTTTCTGTATGTGCTGCATCCTTTTTTCTCCACTGTCCCTTAACCGGGTAAAAAATAAATACAAATCTTCTCCATCACAAGGTGAATTTTGAGACGCGGAGAGCTCTGGCCAGTTATTCTGCCACAGACGCCCCTGGTAGCGAGTGTAAAATGTAACTCTTGTGTACGGATGAGCACGAGTCTCAGGGGAAACGTTACGCTCTTCACCGTTAAATAAAATTTGGTGAACGTTTCCGGTGCTTGTCTTGCCTTTGCGTGCGTGGGAGTCGTGGAGGCTCTTACCCAGGCGCTTGTTATTTGTACAGCGAACAGCCTAGGCCTCCCCATTATCTCCTCCACTTTCGACTCCTATTGCACTGGGACTCAAAATGAAACACATTTTTTGATGGCTCACTAAGGAAAAAGTATTGAGACCAGTCCCAGGTACCTCATCTGAATGGACTGCCCCAGATTGGGGTGGCTGAGGATGGGGAAGTCCTGGCTTAGTGAGGGTGGGGGTGCATTACAGTGTTGGTGAGGGATATACACTGGGACAGTGGCCATATTATTAGGTACACGGCACCATTCAATGAAATAGGCGGTGGTACCCGGGGAGTTGCGTTCTATGCAGTTCAGTGGATCGATGTGAGTTTGAACGGGGCATTGGTGCCAGACGGGCCGGTATTAGTGTGCCAGAAACCACGACCCCGCTTTGGGCTATGTGTGTATCGTGAATAGTGCACCATCCAAAAAACAGCCAGCCAACGGTGGACCTGTAGTCGGAAACAGCTGGCTGACGACAGAGGCCTGCGGAGGCTAACGCGTCCTGTGGAGGTGACAGACGGGCTGTTTCACGCTGATGGGAAGAGCAGGATATAAAGAAACCCGCAGAGTCTGCAGACGGCCAGGTGCCAACAACACAGGCTGGTAGTGGCGGAGTGATGGTGTGGAATGTGTTTACGCCACTCATAACACGGGACCCGATGTGTGCCACGAAATGTGTGAATTCCACAGTATATTTGCCCGCTGATTTCCAATAGTCCTCGGCTCGGTAATTGGTGCAGCAGGAGGCAACAGTTGAAAAAGCCAGAGCATAAAAATCGGCAGGTTTGTTCACTCGGGCCGGTACATGGGGGGAAAATGCTAATGTTGGTTTGGAGATAGCTTGAGTCGAACCTTTGAGTTTTGGCAAGGATCAGCGAGGATCAGTTTTGTGCTTTGACCTTTTTTGATGGGACCGCCTGAATTTTGTCCAGACCTTTTGACAGCGAGGAGAACTAGGATTTTTTAAAACCATTTTGCACCAATAATGTATTTCAACTTTGAATTGCTCCTGTAGTACCCTTATTTATTAAAGAAACAGCGACTGCTGTCTGAAAGGGTTTTTGACGAACCTGCATGTCAAACGCTTATTTATTTGTTTATTTTTACAATTTGAGTTTTTTTTATTTTCACTTTGACACAATGGAGGTTTATTCATATATTTTTGTTGATGTTGTTCAGTGGCAAAACTTCTAATTAAATCCCTATTGATTCCATCCTGTTGCACAGTGAACTGTGGAAATGTCCCAGGGGCAGAATACTTTCGATTGCTGCTGTTTATAAGCTAAGTGCCCTTTTTCCTAAAAATAAACAGCAGTAAAATGCATTTGAGGTCTCCTTCAGAAGAGGCTTACGGAGAGTACATTTTATTAGGCAATTCGTGTCAGATTACCACAGACAAATGAGGAATTAATAACACTAGATACATGTTTTTGACAGCCAGTCATAATACTGATCTTTATCATTCAGGATGAGCAGGGAAAAGAAGCAGATGAGTCTCAATAGAGAACTGTGTTGCCATTCACACCATCTCATATCCTTTCAGGGGAAAAAAACACGTCGAACGTGCATTTAATAGGTGTCAGGGATGTTGATTTGGAAAGCAAACATAAAGGTTATGTGAGAGATGAGAGATGATGAGAGAAAGAAGAACAACGGGGGGTTCTGACTGGGCAGCTTCCCTTGTTGTGTCCGTCCGTCCGTCCGTCCGTCCGACCAGCCAATTTACAGTTACCCTTTAGCTCTTCTTCGAGCTAATTATTGTAATATGCAGGTACGGGTGAATCCTATGCAAAACCAACACACATACACATAATTAAGATGAGTGACACCAGTCTGAGCCATATAAAAAGAGACTCAGCTTTGTTATATGGGAATATTTAGATTTTTACAATTAAGAAGTATAGGTACACAGTATTACTACGACCTGCTTCAAAAATACATTTTAAAAAGTCTTCTCTTCAATTGACCCCAATTTTTTGATTGTCGACATATGTTGACGATCGGCAACCAGAAACATCCCTAATGAGTAGTTAAAACAGCAGGGCACATTTCTGGGTGATGAAAAGAAAGTTGAGGACGTTGAGTATTACAACTGCTACTTACAAACAGCTGGCTGGTCTCGACCACATTAAGGGCCAACCACCCTGCTTTGTGGTTTTTGTAAATTATCATCCATTGGGTAGGAATGGTAAACAGCCGCACAATTCTACAGGGTGTCAGCGATTACTGGGAGTCAAGCGGATCTGTGTAGCCTAGAAGGGCCTGCACTAAGGATTTCTGTGAAAATTTTGAAAAGAAAAATATATATAGAAAATATTTTTTTTAATTAAATAAAATATCGGGGCAATCATGTCACCAAAAACAACCTCATCAAGAGACTTCCAAAGGATTATAAAAACTCCAATGGACCTGATGTGTTTACTGAGATGTTGTGGAGATTAATCATGGACAGTTCACGTAGGCATGACCTCCTACATATTCATTCTCCGGATGACTCTTCTGTAGTTATACGTTGTACCATCCTTGGGGTATTACAGCCAAATTCAGCTGTACTTACCCATATTGTGTCCAGTCATGCTTGTAGGACAAGCCCTGGAAGCTGTTTACTCTGATGTAATCAAATGATTCTCTGCACATAAAATTTGTATACTTTGTTTGTTTACTTCATATTCTGTTATTTTAGCCACATACTTTTGCTATTTCTTTTTAATAGGGTCGTTTACTGTTAAATCGTTTTAGTACAAACATTCTCAGAGAGATTTTAAATCATTCTCTTTGGTATCTGCATTGTGCCCGGCGTAACCTATCTCATCCCAGATCCCACGGTCTTGACTGCTGGCCCCCTCTGGTGGTGATATAGGAACACTACCGCCAAAAGCCAGAATCAATAGCATCTCCGAACCACATGTCTGTCACCAGGACAGAGTTGGGATGTATGTTATCCAAAATCTCTGGGGGTGGGCAACTCCAGCAACCAATGCTGGTCCTCACTGGTTGTCTTGACTGGGTCTCTGCCCTACCACCTTTTTGTTGTCAAAATAATGTTTTTGTTTATTGCAGTAACTCCCCCCTGGTCCTGCTAGTTTCTCCTGTGGGTGTTCAAGCTACCCACTTCAGAAAAATAACAAGGAATTAATCAGTCTCATATAATTTGTCCTAATATCACAGTCATTTCCATAAGAATGATCATTTTCCCCTCGCTTATAGTTTATAGTTTTACTATAGCACACGGTAAATGTGAAACAAACACACTTAATTACCTGAATAATAATAACCTCACATTTGTTCAAATTATGATTATGATTATTTTATAATAAAATAATAAAAATTAATTTAGGTAATTTTGTGTGCCTTTATAAGATATTCATAATTACATAATTATAAAATTATGAAGGCCTTCTTATTATTACCGTACTTGCATCATGCACTCGATCAAACAACTGAAGCTGCAAAAATCTCTGTATTCTGCATAAAAGTTAAAAACGTTTGTGTTCATTCTTGTTGATTTTGCAACCCATGATAATGAAATTATGTGAGATGCCATGAGGATCATTATCTCTCTATTCTTGGCCCACTGTCACCACGTCCCCAACCATAACTACTATAAACCAGTCTAATTATTTCAAATGTTGGCATTGCCCAGTGCCACAGTTACTTTTGTGCTGGGTTTCATGTCTGCATTCATATATACAAGTGATGGAAGTGGTCACGTTTTAAGTCTCTTCTGATTTGATTCATTGTGAAGTTTGGTGCCTGGCGAGTGTTCTGGGAGGTCCGGATTAATGATATATGATAACTGTACCGAAATTACAACACAGAATCCCAAACAATTGGGTTTCGAGCATTTTAAGTAAGTCTTAAAGGAGATCATTCAGCCATCGAAGGCAAAATGTTAGACAAAATGGTAGTCGTGATTTAATTCCTTTTTCCAGCCTTTTTGTAGCACAACCTTTCTCCAAAACTTCATTCTTCAATTTGTAAAATCCAGGGCTGCACTATGAGACACGGAGCTTTTACACATGACACTTTCTTTACTGAAGCTTTTGTGAAGCTGTTGTGAAGCTGTACTGCGTTGTTTTTAAAGTGTACACTTTGTGTGCACCCGAAACGCTCTGTTATACTGAGGTAAAATAGAGCAAAAAATTTTAATAAAATAAAAAATAAAATTCAGACATATATATATTTTTAATCCTATTTATGGAAGCATTTATTTAAATAAGAATATTTTTTCTAAAATGTGGAAGACTTTATATATGTATTTACAAAGCCTGGTCTAAACGTTGAACATGGTAAACAATTCAGTGTAGGATTTTGACTGCCCTGTGATGGGGTATTATATAATTTTCTGTACATTTACTATTTTTTTCTTTTTCATGCTTTATGTTTCATTTGAGACTTTTGCTCGTAAAAAAAAAAAAAAAAAACAGTCCTTAGAGAGCAACACAAGTAAAGTTTCACAATTGCACGCAACATTGGTTAGTAAAAGCTTAATAGGCATTCTCTGTCTTTACTGCTATATTTAGGTCTGTACTCAGTCACTGAAATGCAAGCCAGATGAACTTGCCTTTCATGTAGAATTTAAACCATGTGGGATTGATATCCTCTCCCTCTTCGGACTTCGAAGGGAAAGTGTCGTATATTCTCGTCTGACTAATGACCAGATCTCTGCATCGCTTTCCACGCTTTGGTCCGTTATCTGCAGGTATTCGTGCAAAAAAATATTTTATTATTTTAGCATAGGGAAATACTTTAAGTTAGCTTTATAGTTGCAGAGGAATCATTATCTAGTGCTGCAAAGGTCTCTGTCCACTTAGATTATCAATTGTTCCTTATAAAGCTGACCCCCCTCCCCATGGCATATGGGTTCTTAACTCAAAGTAGCCGGACAAAAGATTTTTGTCATTTTGTTGACAACAAATATCCCAATAATTCATTACATCACAGCCATGCTTGACTCTACAGTTTGTTTGTTATAGTTGGCATCATGAAACCACTTAAGATATATTAATTAAAACATTAAAAACATCTCTAGTCATCTAGCCTAGTCATCAACATCTCGGAGATGGAGTCTTCTGAGCTGGTAAAGGCACTCGCATCCTGTTCACTGGAGTTTGCCGGTTCGTACCCTGCTCTTGTCCTTAGCTGCCGGTGACCGAGAGAACAGAGCTCCCAAGCAAAATTGGCAGAGTGTAGCCTGGGCAGGGCCTGGGTGGGAATCGGCGGGGCTTCTCTCAGCTCGTCACTAAAGAGCGCCACTTAGTGGCTTCCTGAGGGCCTGCAGGCTGGCAATACCAGCTAGAGGGACGTGCCCTCTCCTCTAATCGGCGATGAACCTCCCATGCAGGCTGTGTAGCCTGCGGTTTGGAAAAGAGACGGGATGCTTGACGGCAACAGGATTGGAGGACACATGTTCTCACCCTCGGAGTGGTGGCAGGAGACGTGGCAACGACCCAATATGCATTATCACCTGCGTTAGCAACAAAATGACTGACTATTCCCGAAATGACTTTAAGGTGCCACTCAGCGGCTCAGCGGTTAGTGCCAGGGTCCTGGTTTTGAATCCGCCCCTCAGGTCACTGTCCGTGTGGAGTTGTAAGTTTTCCTTGTGTTTGCATGGAGCCTCAGGTTACTCTGCCTCCCTCCAACTTCCTGAAAGGCCTGTGAGTGTCAAAGCCTTCGGAAATGTAAACATGCTAAAGAGGTCAATGATAGATGTTGCTTCAGTAGAGTACAGATTACACATAGTCAATGAAGTGGTACCAGTCGGTTGTCGTATGCTGTCAATCTGACTTGAGCTATATCTAGTTGTGCAGACCAAAGAACTTTAATCATTAAAACTTCTTGGCATTTATGTACTTTATATAACCACCCATATTTTTTTTAGGATCTCAGACACCCACATTCAGTATATAATATATTTAATGACGCTAGAATAGAGGACTTTCTGGTCTGATGGTTTCTCTGTGAATTCCGTCTGATTTTCTATGCATGCTAGGTGATGTAATATTAATAGTTTCAAACTGTTCAGATCTGACCAGAACATGTAGTTTTCAGAAATCTGAATGGAAATTAGTCTTTTTTATATTTCATAAAATGTTTGTATCTTACGGTGGGGTATTTTCTTTAAGAAGTTAACCACTTACATTAAAAGAAGGGGTGGGAGGTGGGGCACTTTATAAAGTTCACTGATAAATGACAGACTATGATATTTATACTTACCAGATAACCAGTTTTTTTTATAGAAATTGTATAAATTAAGGTAATTTCTGACACTGCAACAAATTTGATTATGAAATATGGAGTAGCTATAATATGACCAGTTAGATGTTCAAGATTAATTTTGAACCAGCAGAGAATATTCTCTGTTCAAGACAGCAGGCACAATTGTTTACATTGATCTTTAAAGAACTGCATATCCAACTGCCCTTTAGATATGTGGATATTGAAAATAGACATTCTGCATATACCAATACCGTTCTGAAATATTTATTTTTTTAAAGATTTGAATATTCATGACATAACAGTTTTCTTGACTTTTAACTTAAAACATGTAAAAGTTAAAAGTCAAGAAGATGGCATATGATGTATAAATGAAATGGTCAGAGCATTGCAAAATGGTATTTAATGCTTTCCCCAGTCACATTTTGCAGACATGCACATGCATTAAAATGCAACTGAAGCTAAAACATTTATTCAGAATTTAAGGTGCCTCTCACCATTACATCAAAGTAAAGGGGTTTATGCTAAAGCTAAAGAGTTAATGTACATGTCACTCAAACTACCCTCCAACCTCCAGTGACTGCTGACTCAACTTCTGTTGATAGCTTGACGTTTGTCTGACTCAGACAAACGTATCCAGTAGACTCAAGTCTATTTGATAGAAATGTGTCTGACTACTGCACCGTGTTAACACAGTGTGACTGAAATTCTTGCTAATGCAAGCAAGTCGAGACAATAGAAACCAGCAGTGTTGATTTTGACACTGGTTTTGTAGATACCTGAGGCTAACCTGCAATGGATACCCAACAATTCCAAAATATATAAATACAAACACATATATCCAGAAATACAGGCATCTTCCTCATATATTCTCAAATTTTGTTAACGAAAAAACAACATATTTGTGCGCTATCAGTTTTTTCGTAATAATAAGCGTTATACCAAGAAAGATTTAAATATTTAGTTGTGCATTTTGTGTATGCTTCCAAATGGACCCACCCCATCCAGTGTACAGTGGCACTAAACCATGGAAACCAAGGAAAAATTATTTCTACATTTTCTGTTTTAAAAAAAACATCGTAAACAAATTACTTGTGAGTAAGAGTGCTTGTGTGGAGTGTGGTTGGATTATTTCAGAGGGAAGTGTGAAGTTCGGTACCCAAGAAAAACACTGTCGGCTCTTGAGTGAAAAATTACGTCTCAAAGCCAATGGCTATTTTTCTCACTGCTGTCCCGAACTCATGTAAAGTACAGACATGAGGTGAGATGGAAAAAGCTTGTCCTTTCGATTTCAACGTCTTCACTTACATAGGACGCGTCTCAAGGGAACAGCGAAAAGCCAATTTTTAATTTATTAATATTTTTTTAATAGGTTTCAGCCACTTTGTCGGTTAACACAACTCTCTACTTTGCCAATTCATTTTGTCGTATGAGGAAGTCAGCTTTTGATAGAAAGTTTGCAAGCATTCCTTATGAGATGAGAGATGCCAGTCTATAGGGAAAACGCAAACCATAAAGCCAATGGCTAAAGCATATTCTTAGGGTTGTGCCGGGTGATCAGAAATACATTCAGGCACATGGCCTGTCTGACGGGCTCTTCCTGTTTACTATTGTCTCTTCTTTTTGCCATGAAAGCACTTTAACTTTAACGAGTGTTGATTTTTCTCTGTCTCTTTCTCCCTTTTCTCTTTTTCACTTTGATCAGAAGCAAGTTTTGTTCGCCAGTGGGGCAGCCTTGAAGAATGAGCTGATAGGCGTTCTGCGGTGTAGACCGCAGATGGAGAAGTGCACGGCCTACTACAGTGACCGCTTTGTGTGGACATCATGCACATCGGAACGGCCGACATCTAGGCTCTCTGAAGTTCCGAACAGACCCAGAGCAAGGAAGCCAGCACTTATTTCACAGAATGGCAAATTCGACACGTCAGAACGTTTGAGATCTCAACCGATTAGCTATCTCTCTGTTCAGAGACTAACAATGCCGACATCTCTTTCCGACAGTCAATGATATCACTATTAACACAGCCCCTAAGCACTGCTATCTCATCTCGGCAAATCTGTTTAATGAATGAGGGTTTTGATTTTAAATTCTAGCATTTTCATATAGCAACAAGAGCCTAATTATTATTTTTTTACCCTGGCCATTTTACACAACCATGGAATGCATTTTGTTCCTAGTTGGGTTTTTTTAATTTTCACATCCACATTTACATCTGAATTTTTTTTTCCGGATACTCTGAACATTCTAAATATTTTGAATTTTTCAGAACATTTAATCTCTGTCCCCCTCTGATTTTAATTTGTTAAAAAAATGAAACCATTTTACACATGCCTGGCTTAAGTCTGACTGAAGTATGGGACATCCATTGTACATTTTACAAGAAAATAAAAAAAAAACTGAAAAAGGAACTTTTTTTCTCTAATTGCAACACAATTCCAAAACCACTTAGATTGTTTGGACGTGTGATTGAGAGATGAGGAGCCCAGGCACATCCACTTGGCTGTAAAACCTGGCCCTCATGATAATATCTGATATTAAAGGACAGCAAGTATAAAATCTCTACACGTTTACCCCGCAGTTTTACTCTGTAATCTGGAATAATGCCCAGTTTTGGACCATGCTTTTCCACCCACTGTCTGTCTTTGATGGTTAAGATGGCTCACAGGTTATCTTTTGTTGCTGCGGCATCAGCCATTTACAACCCCATAAATCGGCGGAATATGCAATAACAACATTTTTTGTCCACAATAATAATCCAGGTGCAAAATGTTATAACACAGTTTCTCAATTGCTTTACTAAGTGGCTTTGAGCTGCAGCAAGTGTTTGGCCCCCTGCATTGATACGGTCTGACCCCTCACTTGCCACAGGGCTGTGTCAGGCAACTTTTGGTAGGTACAGAATTGGTTGTATACGTAGTGTATACTGGTGAATGATTCCCTTTGGATTTCTCAGACCATAAATGTTTGCCTGTTTGGTTGTTGTTTTAACAAACGTTTTAAAGAAGAAAACATTTGAATCCGCAGTTTTGTTTAAAGCAGCTAATATTTACAGTGCAGGGTTTGCAGTTTGAACATGTTTAAAATACCATTGTGTGTTTTCCCCCCCACATCCGCTCCTCACAGAAACGAGTACAAGTGGTTTGGCATTCCATTCCAAGGAAGCACTCAAGCTTTCTAGGCAAATGACTGTCGAGCCTCCCAGTGCTGACATGGCCACATTACTGCGAAAACGTAGGGGAGAGATTCAAGCATCAACCTGCCGAATCTCTAAACAACGTTCGAACGCTCGTCCATGAATCACCCTGTTCTGTGTAAACACATTTTGTCAAGTGGCACTGGTGCCTGCCTGTTGCCGATTTGGAAAGCATCGGTGAAATTCTTCTGTTTGCATGTCGAACATTTGAACTGGTCTCCCCCAAAATTATGTAACCACTCAGTAGACTGTGGCCCAAATTGGCGGAGGACCGAAATGTGACTCAAACTCTGACCTTAGTGGCAGGCCTGGGTGTACTTCTTCCATAATGACTGAGAGGCATAGCATTGATACTGTGTTCAATGTGTGCTCAGCGTTCAGTTAAAATGGAATTGACCCGGCTGCGTTTTTAATGAAGTCAAAAGCAGGTACGACTGCATTTTTACCCGACAATCGTGTCCTTTTTCTCTGCATTTAATTACTGGGTTACTTTTTTGGCTTAGCAAGGGAGCTCATTTGTTTTTCTTTGGCATTCAGTATTCACTCATAGTAAAACACCGGAATGCAAAACCATACATAAGGAAAGGTGTTTCTTGGCTAGTGCTTATAGTGCAAATGTTCTCAGGCTTAGTGAGTTTTATTTCCTGTGATTGGAGATTTAGGAGGACTTAGCTTTTCAAGAATGTGAAGAAGGCATTGTGCCGATATGTTTTCTTTGAAAAGGACCTGCCTATAAACGTGGATTACAATATTTTAGTTATTTGCATGCATGCGTGCGTGCGTGCGTGCGTGCGTGCGTGCGTGCGTGCGTGCGTGCGAGTATGATGGACACTGTAGTTGGCTCAAAGTGATACAAAGAGTTGTTTTTTTTCCTCTGTCAATAATTACGAAGCTGCTACCAGCACACACACAGAAATGTCTGCAATTTGCAACACAGTGAGTTGTCTGTAAAAGCAAATTCCTCTTCCACTTTTCGTTTTCCCAGTACAAAAAAAAACATCAACAGCAAAGACATTGCTAGAAAAATGTGAAGAGCACACATAATGTAGTCTCAGCACCAAAACCCTGACAAACACAGAAAGTGAATACATTTTTTTTCAAATACAAACAAAGGGATTGTGCTACTTGTCTGTAATTCTCTTAGCACTTAAAAAAATCAACCTTATTGTTAAACAAAGGGATTCATTGTTTAGCTTTTATAAAACTGTATTGAACTGTATTGATAATTTAGACCCCTGCAGCTGAATTTAGTTCATTTAGAAATTTCACGGTTTAATAAGAACATATAGCTGGCTACCTTCTCTGGATCCCAGCCCATTTTCATCCTGGTTTCCATATGCCTCTCATTAGCTTGAATTATTCAATGAAATTGGAACAGGCTATACTTTCCTTTATAACACCACATTTTTGTCTTTTATGACAAGGTTTAAAAGTTTAATGTACCCCTGATAAAATATGCATATCTTAATGAAACATCTCTTTGCACAGTTTGACAGTTTTGGTCACCTGCTCAGAGAGTCTGTGTTGCTGAAGTACACACCTCAAACTTAAAAAAAAAGAAAACACATCAGATTTTTGATCACTAAACGTTTCCAGGTAAAATGCACATTGCAGATAAACAACCTAAATTATTATCTTTTCTAAGAGCTGAGCAGTGCAATTACTGAATTACGGGCAGTGATGCACACGGTAATATAAAATTATTTGTTATAACATTTTATGAGTGTTTTTTTCGTTTAGTTCTATGCATTCTCTATTTGCAACAATGCTATTGATCAATAATTGTACCAATGCAAAGTATTATCCAAACTTGTTTGCTAAATTAGACCTATTTTGAACTTATTGAACACTAAACAATCAAACAGTACATGAATGCCTGTTTTGACACAGCAAGCTACAACCACTAGGGGTGGTGTACCTAAAACCTAACCTGGCCCTTGAGTTCTGGGGAAAATGCATTTAGATCGCATTATATGAAGTAAAATTCACATTAGCTGAATTTTTACGGACGAAGCCCTGAACCAGTCGTGTCCCAGCAGGCCGTGTTCCTTGTCCCTGAATCACCAGCAGGGCCAGGGAGTTAGTTATCTCTCAGTGTTGTTCTCCTGAAACGTTAATTCTGGGGGTTCGTAAGGCCACAAGGAACAATATGTGTCTTCACTGACTAGGGAACAGGGCAGCTCCAGAGTCCACTTCCATTTGTAGGTTGTTGTTTATTGTGGTTACAGTACGGTAGGGCTGCCTTCTCCCGTGGGTCTCCTGGTCACTAAAATTATTTACGACATAGCCACCTCCATCTTCCTCTGTGTGAGCCACAGGCCAATCAGACCGTTTCCTGCAGAGAGCATGTTGTACCATAACTTTGCCATGCATACACAAGCAATACGCACGCACACAGCCTTGTTAAACAGACCAGAAGCAGGTACACGAGGCCCCCCGATAGTGGAAACGTGGTTTGTGGCTCTCGCATGGTTTAGCTGGACCTTTTCACCCCCCTGCACACGTGTTCTGTTGCAGAGTTGGACACAAAAATTATCACTTTGTGCTTCTAAATTGTATCGCGTTCCAGTTAACAACCGTGCTATCCAAAAATTCTAAATCGTGAATCACCTCTGTCCTCAAATTTAAGTACGTTTAAAGCATGTTCAAAATTCCGTCCACAAAACTGAAGGTGTGTTTTGCGTTTCATTCCATGAAAAGAGGAAGATGGATTTTCAAAATTGTGCCAAAAAAGAATAACAATAACAATGATGTCTCCAAACGGCACCCCATAGTTTAATGACATGGGCTTTTATAATATGATTGAGTCTGAACCCTTTAACCAGCTTTTCAAGTTCTTCTGCATTTATTGGTACAATACTTGTCAACACACGTCCGAAAGATATTTAAAAACGACACATGTTGACATTACACATGAATGCTCCTTATTAACCTTTTGATAAGACACAGTTTTAACACAACGCAGTAATGAATACAACCATTGCATTACCACTGGTCTGTTGGCTGTTGGTTATTAAAAGTCAAATGAACTTACACAAAATACTTACAAATCTACGTATGCAAACGTTTGAAAGTTATTAATTTTCTCTCAAATCTGTCAATATTACTCTCGTTTCATCACTGCCAAATCCAGCCACCCAACACAGAACAGTGAGGAAGGATAAGTAGTCTCCTTCGGTCAATTGGGCTCCAACCCATCTTTGACTCAAAGCCACAAAGCCTGAGCGAGAGATTCAGCACTGTTTGGAGGAGAGAAATGCCCCTCTCTCAGGCACTACCAGCCTGCAGGAGCCCAAGGCGCCGACAGGAGAATACCGTCGAACTGAGTTAAGCCTCACCGAATCCCACCCATCCCCCGTCCGTACGCCAATGACACAAACTGGAATCGAACCCGTGAAATCCAGCTCACAGGGCTCACTTAATCTGGGCAAGCAACTTTAAAGACTGAGCCACTCAGGAGAATGTATGCAGAAGACTGCATTGTATCATAACGAGTAACAACTGAACTAAGATTTCTTTATCAGAATGTAGACATCTAAAAATTTTCAATGTGGGAAGTAAAACATGTTTTTTCTCTCCCCGGATTTCATTTTAATCGGAGAACACTGCTATGCAACACATTTTATTAATAAAACATTAAATAGATTTAAATAAATAACTAAATATAGACTGTACATACTCTTCTCTCACATGCAAGTTGCATGCCTGGCACACATAATATTGTTTCTTCAGACTTCGAAACAAAAGTGACGTGATGCATTGTAGCATTTTCAGAAACAAGTTGTATGCTTGTCCCTAGAGTCATTAGGCAAAGTATAAACTATGTTTTCAAAACATACGCAAGGATGAAGAAATAGCCGTGGGTAATGTCATGTTCTTTGGAACAGCTCTCTTCTTGAATAGGCTTTTATTTAGACATTTTCACAGTGGCACGTGGAATCATAAATAAATAGCTAACTACTATGGCATTTGCTAAATCTGCTTTTGTCTTGTTTTAACCGATGTCGCCTCCTAACTTGTAATGGAAAGTGAGGCATAATTTTTGATATTCAAGAAGATTTCTTGGTTTTCAATGTGCGTGACTTCCTGGATATTAGTTTCTTTTATGCACGCCCCTTATTGCAATAGAAATCCCGGCCTCCTTTGGGTGACAGTTCGACGACTGTAGTGTCTCAGTTATACCCTTAAACCGCTTGTGTTATGCATCCCAGAAGTTTGATGTTATCTCTACATTCAACGGAGCTCGGTTATGTAAGAAGTGGAAAGGGCTGCATTCCTCACCTGTACATTCAACTCGCGTGCATTGCAGGTCTCAGTGCAAACATAGGTGGAATATTATAAAATCTTATGCCTCAAAAAAAAATTATTTTTTTATTTTTATAAAGAAGCTCAAACTATAAAATTTAACTTATACAAAAAAATAATGATTTTCTTGTACAGTACTGGAATAAATTAATAATTTTTGCATTTCAAAAGGGTTGTTCACATGTTCTATATATATATACATATATATATACTGTACCATTTATATAATGTTAGCATTGTTACAAGTACATGTTACATCACAATTTCAGAGCGTTACAGTACAAGGTACTGGAACGTGACAGGGGTTTGTGAAGGCTACACAGGGGAGATGCCCTGACTGGGGTGCAAAAGACCCAGCCACTGTATTTATTTGCAGGATCAAGGAGATTTCAAATAACATCTGAGAGTCATTTTAAAGGTTTTCATGGAAATGAGGCCATGATGATGGTAGTCCTCAATCTCCACCAGCAGGTTTCTGTTATGCTCTGTGTGATTCGGCCCAATTCTGCTCCAGGATTTCTAACAATTTCATCATCTGTGCGGGGCTCAGGTCTGGTCCTAGGTTTTATTCAATTGTCCAAAACATGTATGGCCAAGAGATGATGAAATACGCGACCATACTGATAAAGTAAAAAAAATTTTTTATTTTTTTTTAGGTTAGCAAGGTGAACCTGTGCAAGTTGATGAAAACTCACCTTTTTCCAGTTTAGCTAAAAGTTCCTGCCAAAAAGCACTGAGTTTGTTTGCTATAGCGGTGATTGTTGAGAGAACCTTGTGCCCCAGAAAAGAATTTCAGAGGCTGTTTGGTTTTAATGCTGCTTCATGTCCTGGCAGGAGTGAATCTTCCCTGGTTGCACAGGGTTGCACCTGCCCCTCTTGTGATCTGATTGGCCACCAATGTCCCCCAATTTTCATTGGCTCTTAGTGATGTCAATCATTGTTCGCTTCGAATAGTCACTTTTGGGTGCCCCCCACTTGAAAATAATCTGGATCTGCCCCTGTGTCCTGGTGCTTTTAGAAATTTAGAAATTTTGGATGAAGTAGAGGGGAGCTCAATTAGAATGACTTAACTCTCTCTCTCTCTCTCTCTCTCTCTCACACACACACACACACACATATTTGTGAAACCTACTACCAAAGTTGAGGTTTGGCAGGAACACCAAATTTTCGACTTTATACGTTAGTTTACATGTTTTTTTTAATTGTTTTAAAGTTGAAATAATTCACCAACCTATTTGTCAAATCTGCTGTACATAATTTCATGAATTGCTTTCCCTGTAACAGCCATGGTCCATTGTTATCTGGTACTTCAATAGAATAATTTAATCATTTAATCAGAATTTGACATTGTGTTGGTCAGGCTTAGTTTAGCTACTGGGAATACCTTCCCAGTTGCTAATGACATAATCCAAATTGACTACCTCTGTGGTCCTACAACAGCCCATCCCAAACCTCTCCAGGGAACATCCATGATGAAAACTCGGACCAGGGAATGTCTATAAATACATAAGCATTTACTGCAGTAAATTTTCATTAAAATAGTAAAAAGCATTCAAGAGTCGCAAACGTATTTATAGATGTTTGATGGAAATCTAAGGAGCCTAGCCTTACATGAAAACGTTTATTTTACAGTCATGCGAACATTTTATTTTCCAAATGTAAGATATGGAAATAAATAGATTTTTTTTTTTTTTTTCATAATAACCATTAGGGTTAACTTTTGCAGACTATTTCAAAACTATTACACCTTTGACCATTACACCTTTGAACAGGTCAGCAGGAACACAATTAACACCCTTGGGCCCAGAAGCCAAACTCATTTAATGGTAAACTCATTTTGAAAGGTTAATTCCTTTTGTTTTGCCTATGTTGCTTAAAAGCACATTTAACATTTACACAGTCTGACGCCCCCCCGGATTGTAAATACCGTGCTTCGCTGCGGTGTTCGCGTTCGTATTTACCACACAGAGCTCAAGGTCTCATCAGAAAACATATCTTAGGAGTAATGATATTGAAGTTTGTCTACTTTATTCCTGTGTCAACCAAGATCACCACCTTAGCCCTTAACACCTTAAGTAGGTGCAGAGAACTGTGGCTGGACTGAAACGCAAAAATACCATTACTGCAGCCTCTGTTTTCTTTTGTGGGCTTTGGGGGTTCTGACATACCGGCGCCTTGCTGTTGAATGGGAACAGTACACTTCCCTTTCCAGAAGTCTGCAAACCAGCGAGGGTTTTAACGAGTCTATAAATCTACACCACTGCAATAACTGCAGCAATGCGCTATAATGCTGGAATACTTTACACAAAGACAAATGCCCGACACAGTTTCATAGACTAGTAAAGTTTTTTTTTTTTTACCCCCATCTCGTTTTATGTGTTTAATTGCAAGAAAATGCATTTGGGTTAATGTAAAGTTTTTGAGAGTTTGTGTTGACTGACATACTGATTAAACGGAATTTGCTGGGCTGTGTCTAGCTAGCCCGCTAATGAGCACGGTAGTTAATGAGAATGGTTTGCTAGCCTAGCCAGTTTGCTGCCAGAAGGTACAAGAGTTTATTAATAGTCAATTGTTTCAAGACAAAAAATTTTTTCCTTCTTACTCTTCACTGTTTACCTTTACGATTATTTTAGCTATTATAATTGATGTTTAAAGAACGGTTTCTTTAACGTTTTTGTTTGTTTCTTTAAAATTAACGTCTAGTTGGAAGAAAGGGAAATATGATCATAGTTCTTCATCAAGAGGTCCTTTCTAACTGATACGCCTGCCTTCATATTTCAGGAACATGACGCAAGCTGTTGTAGACTTGAACAATGCTAGTTGATGAATGGGAACCAGTGTTAATAGGAAACAGCAATGCAGAGATCTGTGTCCAAAACAAACCGCAGAAATTGAAAGAGTGAATTACATTTTAGAGGCAAAATTAACTGATGTAATCAGTGACTGATGTTACTGTTTTATAACAGTGTGTCAAAACGATCTTGATCATGGTTACACACTCTCTCTCTCACACACACACACGCGTGCATTTCGGTTTCCAGTGTTAATATTAGCAGGTTTATTAAACTTCTTGACTAGGCCCGTTTTCATCTTTGTGTACATAAGGCAACAGCTTGGGATTTAGATTCCACATTTTTAAAGCTAATTTATCAATATAACCGCAGTTGTTTAAATATTTTATTTTTAAAAATGTCTAAACTCTTGACAACATATCAGTAAGTTATTGTTATGGTGTTGTACCTAGACGGCTTTTAAATTAATTCCAAATGAGTCAGTAGAGTAGATATTACTCTTATAAGACTAAGATTAATTTTTATTTGTGAAGACATTCTCTCACAGGACAAAGGGTTTACCTAATCAGTATAGGAACAGCCTACAACCATTTAAGGTCTCTGGCTGATGTTTAAATGTTGTTAAAAAAAAGGAAGACATTTATTACTTGGAGGGAACGACATGTTTTTGTTGAGTTTTAGGAACACGTTTAATTGTGTATAACCTGGGTAGAGTTACAGCTGTTAGGCTTTTCACCCTGACATGAGATACATTTCACGTTTCCCAAAGTTTACATTGGGATGAAGCTGTAGGCAGGGTGGTATATTTTCCTGCTTTCTACGAGACACAGGATGAAAAGTTATGGTGACCAAAAGCCTCAGACTCGCACATTTTGGGGTCTTTTTCCTCCCGTAACGCCAGAGAAAAAAAATAAGACCATTCACCAGAATTCAACGACCAGAAGACGGCACTAAAAAATAAACTTGTAAAACGGACGACGTCCTTAGATGTTTCTCACGTAATTATTGTTTTTTTGTTGTTCCCCCCCTCCTAAAAGAAACGATTGAACCCATATGTACAAAAATAACTCTCTCCATGTAAGATACATCAACACTCTTCAGAGTAAGCTCTCTACATTCCCCAAACCCGGGTGGGAATATGTATCAGTTTGGAAGAGGTGCAGTATCTGAAAATAATGCTCAATTCAGTGCAAAGAGAGCTCAACATTTGCATTATTAATAACAATGACATCAGGGTCATTAGGACAATAAGTATGTTTGTACTATTTTTAAAGGCTGGCCATTAACATTGCTGTTCAAACATTGTTTCCATGTGACTTCATCTGCGGTATATATTCATTTATATTTTTAAGGCCTGAATGTAGTGTAGTCTCTGTGGCCTCCTAATTATGATACAATCCCCAACCTTGTTTATATTTGGGGGCCCACAGTGTAATAAACTGTTTAGGTTTGCATGGGTTTCATAATATTTACAGTGACAGTGGCATGTACAGTGGCTTACAATCCTCTTTCAGCAATGCCCCATTTTTAAAAATAAATAAAAAACATGCCAACACATACATTTTTTTTAATATTTATTTATTTTTATGAGGTGAGTATTTTAAGTCGAAATTTAAACTTTCAAAATAAACATTTTTTATTGGTGAAAAAAGTTTGAATAAACTGAAGTTTGTGTTGGAAGTTTAACTGAGGTTACAGCTGTAAGTCTTTCTGGATAAGTCTTCTCCTCAGAGCGGTCGTTGCCCATTCTTATTGGAACGCCGACAGGATGTTAAAAAGAGAACAGCATTTTTTAAGGTCATGGCTGTGGGTCATTGTCCTGGTGAAAGTTACTGAATTTTAGCCTCAGATTTTAGTCCTTAGCCTCTGCTCCAATCATTTTCCCTCTTAGGATCCCTGTAACCTATATTATCCATGGGTGTTGACTGGGTGCAGTGCTGTGTTGGTTTAACACCAACGGTAACACAGGGCAATGGCCTCTATGCAGATTTTATACAGTGCTTTAGCATGATTTAATTGTCAATAAAGCTCCGATTTTCTTTTTATTCACTCTACAGTATGTACGTATAGACTGACTTATGCCATTAGAAAACGAAGAACAATTGGCCGGAATGCAGTTTGCACTCCGTGTGAAGCGCTGGAACGCGGTTTTTATTCCCTTTGTTCCCCTTTGAAAGAGCAGCTGCCATTTGCAGCATGTGAGGAACACCTGTGAAACACTGCATTTAGAGTACGACTAAAAGAATTAAGCAGCATCACTAAGCAGCTTTTTCATGTCTGATGCGAGGAGAAAACCATCTGGGGAAATAGCCAGACTTTTGGATGTATGATTTATAGAACATGTGCCACATACATGCATACATACATACATACATACATACATACATACATACATACATGCATGCATGCTGCATTTTCATACCGAATGCTCTCAGACTACATCTGTTAAAATAAATAAAAAACACCCTCCACACTTTTCCCCCTCCACGCTTTTTTAAACAATCCAGCAACCTTTTATTCCACGGCCGATTGAACCATTGCCTCCAGCTGTACCAATTACAAAACTGTGGACTGTAAGCAATCTGCAGGAAGCACAGAATGCCAGGCTGGTTGGTTTTAAAGGGGCCGGGCACAGATTCCCTACCCATCGTTGCACCACAGTAGACTTCCACCTCCTCCATCTCTCACGTAACTACCGGTTTTGTTCTTGACAAATGATCAAATATCCAACTATAAAAGATAGAGATACATTTTACCGTATCTCTGGTTCTCCTTTTAACGTGTTTATTCAACAACACAAATATATAACAATAACTTATCACTTAGAAAGGCATTAGACCTTTCAAGATCTTGTTAGTAGCATTTTTAAATGCCTTTGAATTTAAATTCATCAGTGTGGATGAAACAATAACTGGACAATCTGAGGCTAGAAGCCTCCCCCCAACAACTATAAGGTGACAACTGCAAAACACGCAGTTCTCTGGGTATAGAACTGAGACTTCCAAATACATTGTAAACTACTTTAAAAGCAGAGAGAGAGAGAGAGAGAGAGAGAGAGAGAGAGAGAGAGAGAGAGAGAGAGAGAGAGAGAGAGAGAGAGAGA
>JAOVYW010042924.1:9481-20932 GCA_025775045.1 Hiodon tergisus
TCGTATCAGCACCTGCACTGACTGTTGAAAGGTTTACTCAACCGTGCAGCTGATATGATCATCCTTGAAAGGGGATAACAAACGTTTGAAAGAAGGGTGAAATAAGGAGACGAGTCTGGTCCACTGAACGAATTGCAATGGTGCCTGAAAATAATATGTTTTTTGGACTGTATGCACCAATGAGATATACGACATATATGATGAGCAGAAAGGACCCGTGTTATTCCTAAGGAACTCTGTAACTCCATTTAAGATTATGGCAAGCACGTCAAGCAATATTTCAGCGTGATTTTAAAAATGTTGCATTCCCAGACGAACCTTTATTAAATCTACTTTAATGCAACACAACTGTAGAAGACTAACCTCAACTTCCCTTCAGACAGCGCGGTTAATGGAAGTGAGAAGGTTTCACTAAAAGTGCGCTGACTGTCGCTTTCAACCACACACACCGAGCCGCGGGAACTGTTCCTGTGTTAAAACAATCTCAGAGGGGGAAAAAAAAGCTTTGATCGAGGAGAGAGCCACATTGTTACATCACAAGACCTGGCTTCGAGAACCAGCGGGCGCAGCAGACCAGCTGGTTTTGTGAAGCAGGGTCCAGACAGAGTGTCTTACGCGTGTTTGTTTGCGTTTGTTTTTCACTCAGGATACACAGGACAAACAACGCCTAGCTAAATATGGCCCCATTTCTGAGTTTCTATTCTTTTATTTTGGGTTTGATCCAACCCGAGGAAGCTCAAATCAATAAAAGCAGCCGTACCCAAAAACACCCGTTTATTTTGGAGTTCGTGTCTTTCCTCTCCTTTGAGAAGCATTTTTTTGATGTACCCATACACTGGTGCACGTCCGCAGAGTGGGGAAACCTCGTATAAACAGTTACTTTTGCTTATGCTCTTGTGAATAAAACTCTCACAGTTTCTCAGGAACACAAGATTTATTTCACTTTGTTTTATCAACTCGGACCTTTACTTTGATTTAAAAAACTGAAAATCACAACACACGCTTAGGCCCTAGTCCAGAGAAAACAGATTTTATGAAAAGCAAAAAGGGGATAATGTCTGGTTTCAGTGTCTAAGTCAATAAGATAATAATAGCATACTATTATGCTACACCCTTAGGCTATATGTCAAGTTATGTCTGGATACAGTCATACAGTTGTTTCATAACATTTATGCTACATTATGCAGGAAAGCTTAACGAACGTGCTTTATTTTATTCAAAGGATATATCAAATCAATATCCAAATTAAGCTGAAATAAACCTTTCTATTTTAAGAATGTAGCCTTCAATTGTAATGGAAAAGACTTCTTAAATACAGACAGCTTGTCCCTCCCGTGTTACGCAGAAAGCAAACGGCCAAGAATCCAACAAACACAGGACACAGGTACCATCCGACTGTCAAATACATAACCAAAGGCACACTGCAGTGCCCAATCTCAGGTTCGAACCTACTGGTGCAACTCCGCGCCTCAGTACCTCGGGCCACAAATGGTCCACCAATATTAACAATTAGTTTTAAAGGTGACTCTCCTTTGAAATTCCGAATGGAGTGATGGGTTGCCGGGAAACCAGTGTTGACAGAGAACTTGTAGCTGCTTAACAGTCCCCCTTGGCCCGTAAGACATAAGACGGCTTACAGCCCATTTCCACTTACTTTTATAGAGTCCTGCCTTTTTGCCAGAAGCAGGACAATGTTTCTCACAAGCCAAGGCAGAGAAGCCCACTCGTTTGGCACCAGTTCTTTTGGTTGAGACAGAAGACAGGTGGAATGAATCACATAAAAACAAACGGACAATAAAGTATTGGCCGTTTTTAATAAAAGTGAAAAGCCCAGCCTTTAATGAAAACACATTCATCCGCCTCTCCTAATCTCTATCGGCAATCTGGAACGGGCAGTGATTAGGCTGTCCGATAAGAACAAGAGAAAAATAAAATACAAAATACAAGTGTTAATACATTTGATCTTGGCTATGTTTCACAAGTTTGAGTCAAATGAAGTTCATCTGTGTAGCAGAAGCAGGGTTACAAGTCCCCAGAACAGAGCATCACTTTTTTATTCTCTCTAAATGTTTAATATTGCCCCACGCTGTGCTAAACTGTGCACCCCTCTAACAATAAGTGAGCCCGCTGCAGAGCGACAAGGCAACGCTCACCGCGGGGGTTAATTCAATTATCCATGTCTCCTCCTGGCTTTCAGAGCGCTGGAATCAGACACTAGAAAGCAGAACAGCCGTGTGCACCAGACAGCTGAGCTAAGCGGTGGTATTTCCAGGACTCGCGCTGCCTTTTTTAGGCCCGGGACACGTCATATACAGCACGATATACTGAGGAACAGAAGGGCAAGAAACCAAAAAATAAAAAGCAAAGCTGGCCCCCAAAATACCAAAAGTGATGGGTGTGTGCCATCAGACGGGGTCTCCCTCCGGTCCTCCTGAGCACCACGTCGGAGTCCTGACTTTGTGACACTCGGCTAGACTTTTACATAACACGACATTAACATCGTACATTTTGACATAGCACCGTCAAAATAACTACCCGCGCGCAGATCAGCTAAATAATCATAAGCCTTGAGTGTAGCTCCTCTGCATCCATCGAAATGAACTGAAATGAAATTTAATCCGAAATGACTTTAGCATCAAGACAACCGAGATAATCGAGTTGTTTTTCATTATGTTAGTTTGGGTTCGGTGACTGGCCCAAGGGGAATTTAAAACTCATAAAAGAAACTCAAACCCTCACAGCTATTATGCCCAATGTGTGTGTGTGTGTGTGTGTGTGTGTGTGTGTGTGTGTGTGTGTGTGTGTATATATATATATATATATAAAGGGCTGTCAAAAGATTAAAATAATGAATCGAGATTCATCGCATGATTTTCCGTAGTTAATATTTAAAATGCAGTGTGATAGTCATATTGTGTTTTATTGTAATGGAAAGAAACACAAAATAATCTGTCTCAGAAAGTTTTAAAGCATTTATTTTATAACCAAACTTCACTGTAATCTACAGCTTTTCATGCCTTCAATGTTAATAGGCCAACTTCCTGAGCGATGAAGTTAGAACAGGTGTGTCATTGTTTTCGTCTACAGTTTAAATCCCCAACGTCGCTATTGCGTTTGTTAGCTTGTTAGCTTGCTGCTCGTTGACTTGTCCATTTGCCTCCTGCGCACGAACTCTAAAAGAGTAGGCTGCTGCTGTCCTGCATTGGTAGCCCTCTCACTACTGCTGCCGTCGTCAACTCTGTGTTTTGCTTGTAAATGACACAAAAATTCACCCTTACAGTAGCTGCAAATAATTTAGCTTTTATCCAAAACCCCATCTGAAAGGATTTTGTAATAAAACTGGCCGTTTCAAAGCACGTTAACACCTTTCTCCATAATTCAATCTTACTTAATCAGCAAATCTATATCTAAATTCAAGCAGTCGATCGACAAGCAACCGCGTGAGATGGCAGTTGTATTTTAATTGGATGGTTCTAAGGTTAAAAAACTAAAATGCGTTAATTGCGACAAAAAAATTACTTGAAATTAATCGGACGCGTTAACTTTGACAGCCCTATATATATACACACACACACAATATGTACAAAAAAATAGTGTAAATTTTATTTAAAAACGATTTAAAAGTTCACGTAAGTTATGAATGGCCAGCCTGAAACAGAGCAGAGGCAGACACAAATTTAAGCATGCAGACGCCCCAGGCGATACCTAACCAAATGCACGCAAGAACAGCCACAAAGCCAGGGTAAAAAATGCAAAGCAGATATCTGCGTTCTACAGAGTGCATCTGGCTTAACCTGAAATTTCTGGATCTGTTCTCAGCTGGCGGACATGGGTGAAAATTCCCTACCGTGGATAACGTAAGCTCACCAAAAACCGAAAGACCCCTAGATCTAATCTTCTCTTTGGTAGGTGATTTTGATAACAGTGATCAACGGGCTGTTGCTTGCACCGAGCAGAGCGTTGTACTGTAACTTTAACTCCTCCCCGTTATTATGCGTGAACGCGTGAGTAGTAAAAGACAAAGGCACTCAAGACACCTGCCATATACAGGCCTGCATTTCCTGACACACTGAGGCCAAGAAATCACACAGGCAAACGCAAACAAGAGCAAACCATTTGCTATTCTAAATGTTTCTTGTTTTGTTTTCGGTCACAGCATAAATTGTATTGCAGGTATTACTCTTGTCGTACAACTGTTTTTGTACATAGTGAAGGACTATCTATTACTTTATAATTCTCAATAGGTCCTTTGACGTAAACTTGTTATGATATCATACAAGTAAAAAGTACAGATTAAAATTCAGGACCAAATACAAATCAATGATACTCAAACAATGATTAACATTTTTTACTTATCATAATTATTACTATTAATTAATTGGATTTGTTCAGGATATGAACAGAGAACAGGCCTAACATCTCAGCATATTCTTTTTAATTTAGCCTTGGGACCGGCCTAAAAGATGACTCAAAGGAGATTCTGGCTTTATACAGAGAGGAGAAAATAATTTATATCTGATCAAAGCTACTCGGGCTTGCAGTATTCTACAAGGGGCTAGCTGACCTTCTTTATTTGTTATGTTTATTGTGTTAAGTTCAGAGCACAGATAACAAACAAAAGGTTTGCATAGACCTCATTACACCACTACCGCAACAGAAACATTTCACAAACGCAAAATTTACAGGCCACTCAATGTAGGATTGTATAATGTATAATGGAAGGATTCATTGGATGTACAAAAAGTAACAAAAATAATACGCAGTATTAATCTGAACTAAAAAAATGAAGCTATAAAAAGCCAGACCCCATATGTGTCACGCACTGGCGAATATGGCCGCATTTTAATACACGTGGCTACATACTGAATCAGAGAGGGTTTTATTTTCATTCTGTCGATTTTGTGTTTGTGTTGGCCTCACAAGATGCGTTTCGAGGATTCAGGCCACGCAAAGTTCTTCTTCACGCCAGTCTGCTGAAGAGCAGGTTCTTCCATAAAGCCTGAAGACACAATGAGGCCCAGTTCCATGCACTGAGAGGGTGAAGGAAATTCCCGACGACGACGACGACGACAACAGGCTATTTTCGCTAGTCAGTTCTCTGTGTTTGCCTGGCTCTAATGGGAAAAAAACGCATTGAGGAATTCAAAATGAAAGTAAATTGATGACATTTGCACTTTGTATCCCTCCCTTAATCAGTTCCTCTTCCTTCTGCTTAGAGTTATACAGGTGAGCCAGGACAACAACAAAGCTAACGCACAGTTTATTAAACGATATAAAATACACTGAAATATTCGGATCCCAGCTCTCACATACAATCCAGTGCAGCAGGTTCTTCAGCACTTGCACGGTCCGTTACACCACAATTAAACTTGGATGCAGTTTTGAGATGAGAATTCATTATGCCAACATGGGTAACCGTTAGAATAGAGAAAGCCCAAAACAGGGGACGTTGAGCCAAAATGCAAAACTGTGTAAAGTTCTCACCCTGTCCAGGTTGGCCTGTCCCACAGCCAGAGTGGAGATTAAGTTAGCCTAGTTGAGAGACTAACAGAAAGTCATTTATTAAACAACTGTAGCACAAAGCCCGTAGGGATTTACCGGGAAAATAAGTACTGTAAGCGTCTCTGCTTATACTGCTGGTTGTGTTCTGACGCTGGGAAAACCCACTGATCGTGCAATGCTGTAATCACAGCGCAGAGATGGGCAATACCAGTCCACAAAGGCGCACAGAGTGTTGGCCTTCTGCCACAGCACCTGGTGTTTCAGATGTACACACATCGCTGATTGACATATAAACCTCCAGGACTCTGGAGTCTGGAGTCCCTACCCCGGTTACAGTAGATGGGGAGCTTCTGATCAAAGAGGCCATCACTGCTGCAACTTGCCCCAGGCGTCTGTCCTGACTGGGTGTTGCCATAAGGAAAGGGGGAGAAAGGTAACCCATTTCACGCTCATCACAGGGAGGTCTTGAGCACCCATGTGTGGGAGTTTGTGAGAAAAAATCTTATTAAGAATCATATTTCACTACCGTGCGATGGAGGTGTAACGAAATATTCATAAAAAAGCATTTAAAAAAAAAAAATGAAAGTGGTTAATTTGGGGAATAAATGGTGTTCATCTAGGGTACTGCAAAGTTTCCCATCTGCAGTGCCACAGTAATATCCAAGCTCCAGGCTGGCATAGCATTGGTGTGGCAAGGCCTAAGGTAACATTGCAGATTACTACACCAGGACCAATAAGCCTCTTTTGTTGCAAAAACAAACCCCAGATCTGACCCCAGATCATGTAAACAGGCTGCCAATTATACCAGGCACAGTGTGCATGCTGCTCTTTTGACGGCAACACTGGACGTGGCAACGTGAGAAAGACGGGGCAATAAAAACAAAACAACCACCCCTTTATGGATCCGTTCCATTTGGCAGTGTCAATAAAAACGACATGCTCAGAATCCAGACCGACGATTACAGGATTGTGTGGGGAAAGTTAGCACTAACTTGGCCCGCTATATTAGATGTAATGCCACTATTTCTTCCGTTCTTCCTTCTGATTTTTGTTTGTTAAAGATTTAAAGTGAAACAGACCTGTGTTGCAGTAATGGTGGCTGAGGTCAAGCTGTGAGAATTAATCCAGTTTCTCAGCCTCAGGAAGTGGAATCGCTTCAGCCTCTGCCTACAGAACTCCACCCCCACCACCCTCCCCGTCACAGGACAGCCATACACAGGAATTACTAGGCACAAGCCCAAGCAGCCATTTAAGGTGGGCACCTACATCTTCATCCTGCAGCTTTGGCTTCAAATCAGCTGTGGCTCCAATAAACACTGAGGGAAATAAAGGAGGGTAGGTAAACTCCACGTTTCGTTGGTTCATTTTGAGTAACTACTTATCTGGTTCAGTGTAATGGGAGCGTAACCCAGCAGACAGAGGGGAGCGAGGCAGAGTACACCCAGGACAGGAGACCAGTGTGTGTGTCCCTGCACTCACACACACACTCACACTCTCACACACACACATTCACACACACAAACACACTCTCAAACACACACACACACACACACTCACACTCAAACACACACACACACACTCACTTTCACACACAGCCTTTTTCGCAGCCGCCAATCCATCTAATTCGCATCTCTGCAGAACTTTTTCCGTCTAATGCAATGCAAGTCTTGTTGCAGTTAGTTTCTGAACCAAAGTCAGCCATGTGCTGACGTCTGATACCTCCAAAGCTCGCGTTCAGCTTTTTGAAAGATGTTAATCTCCGTAGTAAAATTGGACACGCCTGACCTGAGCACACAATCCATGCACACCAACATACACTGGGTTTCAGTCTGAAAGGCAAGGTCTGCACCGCCCCACGGCATGCTCTATGCCAGCTGGAAAGGGGTATTTATCCGAATACCAGAGCGGAGCACGGCTGGGGGAGAATGGACAAAAGGCCAGAGACTCTAATTGAGAACATTGAAAGGGAAGTAAACAATAACAGCAGTACTGACTAAATCTCAAATTTCAGGGAGAGTGGTAGTGTTTACATCCGCTCACTGTACTATATATTTACAAAAAAATTATTTTGCTTTCCTGCTTTTTAAAAATTCCAAGCTAGCTAGCTTGAAATGGTGGCTAAGCTGTCATAATTTTTTTTACATTTTAATTTTAGAAAAAAGCTTAATGCCAGTTAACATTACACCTGCAAGGAAAAATATATAACAGACTTGCAGGACCATTAACTATATATATATAAAAAAAAAACATATATTGTAAAAACAAAACCCTAACATTAGCCGGAAAGCGATGATTGAAATGTGTAATGTTACCATTTTGGCAATGAAACTCTATTCTGAGTACAGCTTGTTCAGTGGTCTGACTACAATTTAGCTAGCCATTACACCCACAGATAGACGAGTGAATATAATTAACAATGAACCTGCTATGTAAAATATACCTATCCTTTTAAGTATTGTTATACTGCGAGAGTTTGTTCTGGGATTCATTTCGTTCTGACACATGAAACACTCCTGGACTGACGACAAAAGCCTTTCCTGGTCAACAGTATTAATTTTTAATGCAGGTTATTTTTTGTAAAGTGGTCTCAGGAGGCAAAGGCTTGGTAGAGAGAGCCATTTACAGTAGACACATGTATGGGGATCATAGTCCGTTTTTGACCAGCTGACAAGTTTCAGAACTGGCCTCGGAGGATTTTGCCTTCCTATGCAGGAAGTAAATGTGAGGGAGACGGAGAAATTAAGAATTCCACACATTATCAGCAAGGTTGCTGAAATGTCCTACAACAAGCTTTTTATTGTAATAGTGTATTTTTAAAAGCCTTTAATGGAAAACGGCTAAATGAGCAGAGAAGGCCAGTAATGAAACTCACAGCTAATTCCACAGAGGCCCTACAACACTTGAATTTCTAAAGAAGTGGCATAGAATGTAGTAAACTCGACTTCCTCTATTTATTTTAATGTCACAGCTGTGTTGGGGAAGCATATGAAAAAAACGAGGGCATCCAACTTTTAGTCAATCATACACAGTAAAATTTTAACCATTCACAATTCTTCAGCAGATGGTAGGCATGATGTAGCAAGATGTCATCCTATTATTTCCACGTTGTATGCCTTTTATTTCTGTGCTCAAATATATCTGTGGATTATGATTCGTCAGGCCTGCGCCCACACAGAACACAAAAGAAGCGCAGAGTCACTGACAGTACGCGACAGACTAATACATGCAAGAAGGATAACAAAAGCTCACGCGCTGCCAGTAACCGATTGCGTTAACGTATCATTAGGGACATATAATTAGAAAGAAAACGCTGTAAAATGTGTTTTATGTTCCTATCCGTGAGCCCGCACAGGAACCGGGATACCAACAAGGAGTAGCCCTGTGAAGCGTATACAAACACCAGTAATTGCTGTGATTGAGTAATTAAGACTATTTAAATTAAATATTTCAGCGTCACAGACTAATATGCACCCTTGCGCTGACACACCCTACTGACACACCACCTTTCTATCGTTCACATGGATGCAGTCGCAGCTAGCTATCAAGAGAGCGAGATTACGAACTATGTATAGTCCAACAGAGTAAAACCGAACAGAAAGAATAAACACGTGTAAGAATAAACCCTGTGTCGCAGAGCAACCTCAATTCCAATTATTATCTCACTATTTTTCTTTTCCAGATAATTTCGGTTGAGGGATTGTTTATAATGATTAGGCTATATAACATCCAGCTTTTGTTATTTTGTAGACGGTAAACACAGCAAATCGTTCATTCCTTTACACCAGACTCTTAAAATCGGCCCAATAAACTAACACACTGAAAATCGTTTTGCGAAGTTGATTTTAAATTATACGTTTACAACCGGATAAAACCTGCGCGACGCACTGAATCATTTCCTCTTGGTGTTCCTGTACCTTGTGCTTCACCATCAAATAAAACAGCGACTGCATACGTACATAATACAAGTCTAGTGGTGGCTACTTACACGTCGACGTCCTAGTAGACATCCCTATTTCTGCTGTTTTAATCGACTTGTTCTATCTTCCATTAACATGCTTGAACGTCTTCTTTCTCGTTTGCCGTCCCACGCGCCACATTGATAGCGAAGACAACGGCAGCAAATCCTGTCGCCGAGCGCCACTCATCTCAGAAATTCAAAGAGACCGAGCGCGGTCTCCCAATGAAATTTGGTCCCCGATGGCGTTATGATTTTGAACCAATGGGTACAATTTGAAGTAGACCGGACTACCGCATTGACTGTATCTAGTTTAGAAAGGTAGTGACAACCCGTCCTAATGATCTAAAACACGAACCTTGCACGAACCGCTGAACCGGTTGTACTTATTCGTATGCCCAAACTTACAATGCAGCGTGGCATTGGAACATGGAACCAGTGAAAATCCATCTTTAAAATTATTGAATATTTTAGATTTGACATAATTTCAATGACCACTCATTTCACATAGAATGGGACATAATACTTTGAAAGAGTTAATAATGTATGTTATATTTTATTAATACATTTGATTACCCAATCATCTTTACATTAAATGACAAATTAAATAATATAAAGGAACATTTTCAGGAAATGCCACTGTTTCGTTCACAGGTCGAAAAGAGGTTGTTGCCAATATTTGTACACGTTTACTATAGATAATTTTGTTTTGCTTGACAGGCACGTTGTGAGGTGCCTGAGGTAAACTTGTGCTCGAGGTATCTCAGTAATCATGGTATCGAGAAATGGTTGAGGTATCAAAACCGTGGGCATTTATACCACGTAACATGAAACTGGTATACTGACAGCATCCCTGGTGCTCAGTGAAGTTATCCACATAGCCTACTGTCGGACTCTGCAGCCAAGGAAAACCAATCTCAACAGATTAACACAATGACATTTATTTCAATGACATTTCATACATCATACAAATATGACACATTGTAATTATTATTATTTTAAATCCATAACGCTCTTGGCCTGGACCAATTCCAAGTTGTTAAATGAATAATGAGTCAGTGTATATTAATCGTCTTTCTACATGAAACTCGAAGAAAAAAATCAGCCTGTTGTATGCTGGGTTAATTGCTTTTTTCACTCTATAGGAAATGCCAATTGCTGCATTAATCAATCAGATACTTATGCTGGCAACTGCTCCTTAAACATAGCTGATCACAGACTGTGGGCAGGTGCGGCTCATAGTCGACAAGCGGTGTTAATACCTGCTGCCCTACTGGGCCTACTACCGTCACAAAAAGATAACCCACGCTTGATTAACTACAGAAAACTATAACTTAAGACACTATAATACAAATTACTTATATCGATTATTTCATGTATTGCTTTTTACCTTCTCTTAAAACAAATCACTGCCCCTCTAATATGCTATGGGTACGGTCCACATCACCACTTGACCAGACTCATGGACAAAAACTCACCGATAACACGCAAACATGCAATAATCAATTAATACAAAGCAAGACTAAACGTCACACATGCCGAGGTGAATGAGGTCAATCAAATAATTATGAATAGTCCTACATAATATAATAAATGATCTAATTCATAATTTAAACACTGGAATGTAATATAACAAATATTCTAATTTATATTTTAAAATAAGAATGCTAAAATTCAGTTCTTATGTTTTCTTTTTTTCTTTCTCATAGTTCTTATCATTTGGAATCACATATTGCGCAAACGCATCTCAGATCATCAGCAAGAATCCTGACCCCAGACACATGAGGGCTAATGTAATCACCTTCAAGCCACCCATCTCTGTTTACACTCAACACTAAAGGCTTAGCGTAACTTTTCCGTTGCTCACCCGGTTTATGGCCCACCCTCTGACCCACTCTATGGACAACCAGCACTTCAGAAAGCAGACACTGCCCCCCCCGCAACTCAAGAAGAGGTTCACTGCATTGTCTCTGGAGAAGACGCTATTTTGTTGT
>JAOVYW010042933.1:0-25962 GCA_025775045.1 Hiodon tergisus
AAAGACCCTTCAGGGTACCAAGCTAACCCTAACCATCTACACCGAATTGTAAATATACAATTGAGCAATTCTAAGTATAGCGAACCTTTTTTTTTTTTTCCCCCCTTATTGTGTTTGTCAGTACCTCAGAGCAAAGTTGAATCCTATCAATCATCTGAAATTAATAACTTGATCATTAATTCAGTAAGTATTACACTAAGGATACAATTGACATATAACAAATCTTGCTATTTTTTTTTTTTTTTTTTTAATGTACTGGACATTTAAGACACGTGCCTGGGATACTGTACTCCATACCAAGACGAACACAGAATTTGAGAAATTTGAGGAATTTGAGGCCCATGAGACACGGATGGTTTGGCCAGACTGTGAAGTAATTCACAGGCATTTCCACCGTAGAAAATGTCCAAAACCGTTTTAAGAACCATTGTTCCTCAGCCGCCGTTAAAACCACCTTTCCGCGTGAGAGGAGAGAAGCGTACTTCTCATACGCTTCACTTCAATGGGAAATGCCACACACAAGTTATAGTTGACAAAGACCACCCAATGTCATCCCTGGAGCATCACCTTGAAATGGGAAGAAGAAACAGCGCCTAAAGGTTGAGAAATGACTGTACCCAAAAACGCCAGGAAAAGAGGTTTGTTTGTAATCAATTCAACATCCTCTCTCTAATAGGGTATATTTGGTAGGATAAAAGAGGCATGACGGGGCTGATAATATCTGCAGGGTTGCAATGGGAGCAGGACTTTACGCACTGCTATTTAAAGAGGACTCTGCATACAATCAAAACGTCAGTTATATATGCTGATATTAGTGAGAAAGAAATTTTCACTTATCTTTTTCTTGACGGTGGAGCGACAACTAAAGCGTTTCATTCCGCATGGTAAACAGGAGAATTAAAACCTGGGTAAAAATTGAGACTTCTACTACTGATTTAAATATTAATTGTCCTAAAAGACAGCAAAAAGGGGATTTCTTATGAAACAAGTGAGATTGTTTCACTTCACTACTTCTCAAAACCTTAAATTCCCTGGAAAATGTATTCAAACTTCAGTCGTTACAAAGAGCCTGCAACTCTGCCTTTGAGTAAATTGAACTATTTTTACACTTACCTATAATGTTAAACTTCTGCTGTAAAGAGAATAGCTCAACGTATACGTTTGTATGACATGAAAGTCAAATTAGTTAAATATTTGCCATGGACTTCTTTTCTATTTTCTAAACAGTTAACATATTTACATATTTCATAATTTTAAAAAAAACCTTTCATTAAATTGCGGCAAGTTAAATATTTCGACTAAATTTACATACATTCATAATACATTAACAATGAATTGAAAATGAATTTTATTTATTTATTACATCTTTTGTTGTAATATCTATAATAACCACAAGGAGGTGCGTAACGACTGCAAACAGAGACGCAGACAAACGCGGACCGTGAAAGTAAGAGTAGTTGCATAAAGCGAGGTTTTTTAAATCGAAAATTTACGTTTTTTGTTGATATGGAAATTATATACGGTGGTAAGTGGTACGTTTTCACCTTTAATACATAAATATGAATAATCAAGGTGCTTTAACCAACGGAAGGCTTTAGGTAAATATGTCAAAATGAACAAAAGCGGAAGCAACGCTTGCCTGAACTGAGCTTTTAAAGGAAGATAATCAATCTAGACACAAATGCAAATAACAGTTCGCGGTACCACAGGAAACCACACAGACTTTCGACCAACGTAAACGACCTATACAGCAGACTGAATGCATCCACGCATACAAAATAATCTCACAAAACAAACAGATTAAAAAGCGTGGACAATAGCGCGAGTTTTTATTTAAAAGATTAATATTATAGCAATGTTACTTTTAATGTAACTTATGTCCCAATAATTATACAGTTACCAGTATTGAACACGATTCTACCAATTGTACCGTACAGGAAGCCAACTGGGGCTATAAAAAATACTCTCACGAAAGCATTAAGAACCATTTATTCAATATAAGGTATAATAAAAAATTGTTCCGAGGAAAGCATTTGAAAATTGTCAACATCAGCGTTAACATTTTCATCAGACTTATGAAATAATTATTTGTAAAGTATATTAACATCTAAGAAGTGTAAGTAACAGCAATGCCGCACATTTTATATATATATAAAGAAAATTCCTAAGAGCGAATCAACCAATTACATTAAGTCTGGAGAACAAATTAATTGGGCACCGTAAAGAGTGCCTAAATATATTTGCGGTTTTGTTTCAATCCAGTTCAAGCATCGTATATCGCTATCATAACAGAAAGTCTTTGTAACTTTTTTCTTCATTAAAAAATAAATAAATAAATAAACAAACATAAAGGAAAAAAGCGGTTGAAGTGAGCGGAGATTATTATTATGAGAATCGCGGACAAAAAGCAGGGTAGCCTACTGTGAAATACGGATTAAAATAAAACGTGAAAGGGGTTCCGTCTTTCGTGATTTAATCGTTGTTATAACAAAAACGTGTCCTAACTGTTGTATCGAGAGCATGATTCAACACTTCCCATTGACAAATAACAAAATAACAAAATAACACTACGGTTCTCAGTTCCTCATGACGTGCTGGGCAAAGTTTTTACAGCAGCATTCTAAAAAAATAGGTCCCTGCGCGAAAATTGTTGTCTGTCTATTTAAGATTTTAGTTTTTAGTTATTTTATTTCTTAAAACTCTTTCGCGTTCATTTGACGTCATATAAAGCACACATTTCCGCTGAACCGCCTTTAAATATAACTGCTGCTCTTGATCGATGTAGACTTACTTAAGCACACCCATATTACACAATCAATTGTCCATCAATTCATTAAAACGTTTGAAATGTATTTGGGGCACTATACTTTTAAAAACACCACAAAGCTTAATCATTTAACACAAAAAATGGGTCAATTCTAAATTCATCAAAACAAAAAAATGTTTTGCTTCACAGAAATTGCATTTAATTGTTTGATATCCCACCGTTAGTCAACCAATCTCAATGGCTTATTGCGTTCCTCTGATATGCTTACAAATTAGACAAGGTTCAACATTTTATCCAGACAATACGGTTCTCTACGAACTATTTAAGAGAATAAGCAGATCCATATTAAAATTTTGTATAAACCCTTTTAGGCCTAGCATAATCCGCATTATTGTAACGGTTAGCGGCTTTATTTTGCTTTGGGTTTACGTAGTCCTGTATGCTAGTCCACACGTTCATGGTGGAAAATGGTTCTATTTACAATTAATTAATCACGTATTTTTGAGTGGCACTCAGTGAAACGAGCAGCTTACATCTGCCTCATGAAAAGTTACCTTTCAGCCCGCTAGTTAACCCATTTTCCCATTTGGGTTTTAGTGATTTATGCATCGACGAGAGCACTGCATCTTAAGTATTTCAGCTCGGTTTAAAATCCAATCTAGGCGTGGAGATGGACAATGGTTTTAATTAAGGATCACATTCCTAAATTTTATTATGCAGCTATTATGTATATTAAGAAGCAAAATTAGCTATTTCGATTGTATGATATCCCACTATTCGTCAGTCTATTACATTTGCACGTCAAACATTTTGTAAAATATAGTATACACAAAATAGTTTACTATGTAAATACTACATTGCATTATAAATAATTATTCAATAGAAAAAACTGAATACAATTAATTATCTCTGATGACTTGTCAATGGATCATTTTCAGGACGCAGCCTAACTCGAAAAGCTATGAAAGTCGATTATCTTTAAACGGGTATATAGCCGGGTACGAAATAATACAAACACGATTTAATATTAAATATCTTAAATAATTTTAATTAAACAGACACAGTCCACTGAGTAATTGAGATTTTATTTTACGGTCCTTCGATTGAACAATCAAAATAAATAATACAAATTCACAGTTAGCACATTCACTTTTTTATATTAAGACAGGAACTTTTAACACAATTATTGGCTTTACTTATACTAGCTACACCATTGACACATTAATTAACGGAATGTCAGTTCATTCACGACAAAGTTGCCACTTAATTTTTTGAAGTCAAATAAACGTAAAACCCAGTACTCACTCAGTTGTTTTCGCATCTTGAGTAGTGAAGAGTGGAAGTGCAGATTTCGGATTCCAAGTTCCAGTTCGTTACCCTGTGAAGATCATCCCTTTCACTGAGTTAATCTTCCGCACGGAAATCATCCGTCGGCCAACGTTTCGCAAAATAATTTCAATTAAAAGACGAATTCCATTTTTTCCTCCGAGATTATCAAACTTGGCTGCTTCCAGAGGGCTTCACTCCTTATATCAGATAATCTGAATTCCTTAGTACTATAACAATATTTTTCCGTAACACAGTTATATTTCGGTGCATCTTAACGTATACATTTCGGTTTAACGAACAAACTTCTTCAGATGAACCGTACACTGAAAAATGGATATGTTCAAGCGTCAAAATAGATCTGTTCATGCGGTTATCTTTCTTAAAGGTGTGTTTTGGTAATAACCACAGCGTTGTATGTATACATCCCTGAAGTAAGAAATAACACTTTTCTACGTATTAGACGAATGTTTTATAAATAGGGGTTCTATATTAACACTCAATGTTTAATTTATAACGACAAAAAAAAAAACGCGCTCAAAAGGTATTGTAATTAGGCCTAGGTGTTTTTTGTTTTTTGAGTGTGTAGGCTGTCGAAATAATAAAAACCTGATATAGTCTACAGTCTATTTTCGGATTAGTGAATCCAAGTTTTTAACCCAGTGGTATATTTAAAAACAAAAACAAAAAAACTTTGCATTATTACTTTAAGCTTAACCCTGGTTTAGCAGTAATTAGTTAATTGATTCAGGGTCACCACCTTGCAGACACAGGGCGTATCTGTATATAGGCTACCAATTATTGTTTAAAACTATACTGTTGTTTGATTAGAATGGTGATTGTAAGATAATTTTAAAGATAATATTAAATATTGAATAGTGAATATTTGTGACTACTCGATGAACAAGTGGAAACCGAAAACGAGAATGGCAGCATTTGCAGATTTGAGAGCGGGGTAAATGTATAAGCGGTGTTTTACAAAGCAAACATGAAAAAACTGCAGCGATAGACTGAACATCACCTCAAATCAAAGCTGAGGACAAGAACGTCGTCGCAAAATTTATTTCGATGTTTTGATAAAACCATATTTTGTTACCCCGCAGTCCGTCTTGTGTAGATAAAAGACATTCACGAGCAAAATATTGAACGATTTAAAGATTAAAGAACAAAACGAGGTATGATTAAAAATACAACTACATATAACTACAAGTTTATTCACATTAAAACGATTAAATACGTTCTTGAAATAGCATTTCAATAACGAAAAAACCTTTGTCTAGCTTTTTTACTTTTAATCAGCAACAGATCTGATCTAATTTATACTGGAATTAAGTTTCAAAAAGGAAACCATCTAAAATAAACCTTATGTTTTACACTGGCATTTAATTATATGTCGTTTCGTCGTATAAGAAAATCTGTTGAACATGAAAGCTTTTTGGAAAGGACTGCTATTTAAATTTAATCAAAATTATCGAAAGATTAACGAAAACAATAAATAAATAAATTAATTTGGATCTTGTTATTTGTAACAAATTCGACATAGTTAACCTCAGGCGTCTTAGCTGAGACAATACTACAGAACATTCGCTTTGTTTGATTAATTGTATTCGTAAATACAGTTCAACAAACCCCGATTAAGTGCACGACAACTCCGAGCGTCCATCGACTAAATTTAAAACACGTTTTATATACACTTGTGTTTAAATTAAAACACTGTTCTATATAAACATTTTTATTTTATTAATAAGGCTGAACAGTGTTAACTTTAAATTTTTTAACACCAAAAGAAAGTGTTGCATTGATCGAAAAACGATTAAAACCTAAAGATAAAACATGTCAGTCACATGTTTGCCATATATCGCAAATAACGCACACAAAATTTCCACAAAATCTACACGCAAATTGACGTTTCCATTAATTTTTCACCTGTTGTGATCATAACGCACTATCTAAGCAGTCCACATTTCTACAGCGGTCATTCCATTTAACCGCGTTTTTATAATATATATAATTGTGTGGACAGAATGGCAAATGATTCAGATGATTGGAAGGTTTAACAAAATCCGCCAAAATCTTTATAGGTACAAACGGCTAAATACATAGATACAATATGGTGCATTTCTGAAGAAAAATCTATAACCACTTTTTATGTACGGAATGATCAGAACAACGATGAACTACCTCAATATATAATAGGGCCGACGTAATGCGGAACGTTACTTCCATTAGGTTACAAGTTACATTTCTAATGCAATACCCATCTAGACGAATAAATCGACAGGTCAATGGTTAAAAAAACTACCCGTTTTAAAACGTTCGTTTTATTATTCTCAAACTCTAAAAGGCTGCTTAACAGAGTGCCGTAAGATTTATCTTCCGAAAATACAGCGCTTCATTCCCTAAATAATGAACCCAATCCGACGTGAGAGAATGTACAAGCGTTTAATATAAACAACACAAACACTGCAAGTAACATATCGGCAAAAAAAGAACATCTGACATTCCAAATAAAGTAACATTGCCGTAACAGAGCCTATAATTTCAAGTAGATTAGCTAATCGGTCGCCTTTCAAATCGTCGTAAAGCCTGTTCGTAATCCAGAAGAAGAGTGTGTAGTTTTACTGATATTAACGGCCACTTATTGGTTTAGAATCGCTTAATGTTCAAAAATTGAAGATAATTCAGCGCTCTGCATCACTGATTATTTCAGATCTGACAGAATTTAACATCACAAACATAGTTGGTTGTAGTATGTGTAGTCATGAAGCATATATATATATATATATATATATTTAAACCTTTTTTCTTTTTCTTCGCCCAACATTTTTTCTTCGGTGTAAATAGGCCTATGCTTCATTTTGGTTTCAAAGTGTCAGCGATTGAGGAGCTAAACATTTAATCATCAAATGTGATTTTGTTATACTGGTGGTTTGGCTCTTGTATTATGTAATGCTGTTTTTGTTTTTTTTTCTACACCGATTCTGATAAATACTGAATTAGCAGTCACAAATACCAAGGAGAGAAAATTACAGCCATTGAAAAGCTCGTCATTTCCTCAATAAACTTTGATGTTTTTTTTATTCAGATCCCAACGAGAGCTCAGCTGGCTACACTGCGGTCTCTCTCCTTTGGTTTTGACCAATAGAAGGAGGGGCACAGGCGGGCCAGAGCACAGAGACAGAAAAGCTTGCTGTATACAGGGTACCCAGGCCTAAATAAACACAAAACAACACAGCCCGAAGACGCATTGGCGCCGATCATTACGTGCAATTAGCCAGTTAAACCATTTTCCTCTCCACCTTATCCAACTTCTCTCTGTGCACGTGACACACCGACACACAGTTTGGGCTATTGTACAACGGTACCGTGTTTTTAGCACTCTAAGAGAACAGGAGCAGCACTCAGTTAAAAGCACTCAGTGATTAAAGAGGCCACAGACCTCTGGCACCATGCCTCTGAGAATTCGGAAATGAACACGGCTAACTGCACATCAAGAGGGCCCCTGTTCAGCTCTGGGTACAGGTTCACCATGTCATATGTCTCTCCAATCAACACAGTCTTGCAGTTTGTTTACCCTACGTAAGCCCCCCCCCTGTTCAAAACATCCAGTGTAGAGCCCTAACGAGGGTATAGGTACATGTGCGGCACCCAACATTAGCTAGCTGGCTCGGAGAGTCTTGGGACGTGAGGTATTTGAATTAGCTGGACATTCAGTGTGGGACACGTCTCTGCTGCTGAGATGATGCCTCTCACACAGTCTTAAAACTGCTGCATGCAACTCCAGATTTTGCACTCCGGCCAGAGATGTGAGGGTTTGGAACGACACGCCCTCCCGACTTAGCAACTTCCTGGAGCAGAGTTTTTTTTATTTGCTTGACTGAACAAACAGAACGACCCAACTTCTGGACCAAATGCAAACAATCGAAAATTAAAGGTGAGGCTGGCCGATTACGTTGACGAAACGGGCGCCCCAAAGGACATACGAGGGAAGGGTTTTACCCCCATTAGTAATGGCTGGTGCACCTGAGTGTTTCCCTGAGATGTTAGCAGCCCCAAATTCATAGACCAGAAAAAGGGAAATAAAGACTAACACTTTGCAAAGGCCAATAAACTCCTCATACGTTACTAAATCACGATCAACAACTCATGACATACTGTTTCCTGCTCTGTTCCTGACGCATCTGGGGTTGCACGAGAAATTGAGGAACTGATCGTATTTTGTTTTGCAGTTTCTCTAATAGGGTTACAGACTAAACAGTCATTTTGAATCTGGAGAGCGTTTTGATAGAAGGGAGTCAGCCTCAGAGCAGAATCTCAATAGCTGGCATAGGTTTCCCCCTCATTTCCTTCATGTCCCCTGAGAGCTACACCTTGTGGTGCGATGGCTAATGTGTGCGACTGACCCTTGGAATGTGCAGCAAACATTTCAAGCACCATACTCCAAGTTTTCAATCCATTTGAAATGCCTGTTCATTCAGCATTTCTTGCTAGCCCTGACCTTTTCTCTCTGAATGCCTTCGAGGAACAAACCTACAACACTGGCAACAAAGCGTTCTGCCAGGCAACTTCCCTCCAGTGAAACTGAACTGTGTCTGCTATGGTTTAGTTTCACAGCAATCTAGCTGAGATTGGTGACCGCCAGTTTCCGTGTCAGTGCTCCCTACAACGAGAATTCCTGTATCAGGTGTGACTGCAGCAAGGGGCACTGTCTCAGTGCTCCCTAATGTCCAATTAATACAAAACCATGAGAACAAAACAAAAGTAACAACGATAATTCTGTTAACAACATGCTGATGACATTTCATTAACTGAAATGCAAAGACAAACGTAACGTCATTAATATTCTGGCCTCCTCTCTGCAGTTGCTGAGAAACAAGTATGAGAACATGGGGATGGTGTAAGTTAGTACCCTCAATCAAGGGTGAAAATGGCCTGACCTAACGCCCGCGAGGTACAAAGAGAAACCTCAGTAACACAAGCTCGGCGTCTTCGCTAAAAACGTGATTCATGCTGGATTTGTTGGTGGACACCTGTCTCCTCTGCAAAGAAATGAAAAATGGATGCATAGTTCCGTGTACCTAGAAATCAGGATGATTTCATCACACCAATGCAAGTGGCAAGGTGGAGCATGGCCCGTCAGGAATGAGGTGTGCGTGTGCGTGTGCGTGTGCGTGTGCTTGTGCGTGTGCTTGTGCGTGTGCTTGTGCGTGTGCTTGTGCGTGTGCTTGTGCGTGTGCAGGAATGCACCAAGCGGAGACAATGTAGCATGCTTTAAGTACAAAAATTTAACTGAAAATATGATGTTGAACTCAGGCAATACTAAAAGAATGTAGGCTGTTTATTTTCTACAAACAACGTTAACACTCCTAAACTTTCCGTTAACAGGAACACGTTATACAAAAAACAAAATGGCAATTGTTACAGGTTATCAAGAGACAATCCATTTACAGTCACACCGTTTTGTTAGCACAGTTATTCAAGGTTTATACAAGGCTACAGGATTGCCGTATTATATAATGCATACATACAAATGCACATTCTTTAGATAAAAAAAAATACATAGTGCAAATTCTGACAATGCATGAATAAACTTTATTCAGATTAAAATCAGTTATATTTGCTGACCGTACTTAATATCCCACTGGTTTAGCCTCTAAGTTGAGTTGTGAACATGCATGTTGGATACACCTGGCATTTTAACTCATAATCCGAGGTGCAGGCGTTTGTGTCCACAGCCTTCTACAATCTTTACCCTCGTAAAATAAGGCCACTGGCGTTTACTACATTGCCTTCTGCACACATCAGGGTATGTGTAACGCGACAAGGGATCACCTGTTAAGGCGTGGGGGTATCAACACAGTACATGTGAGAAACAACACAACCTGAATGGACAAGAGATGGCTTTGTAACAGAACAGCCACGGACCCCAAGCTGAGGACTGCCACAGCAAACGTCAGACCATCACATGCCATTCATATAACAGACTAGTACAGCAAAAGACATTTTTGATGAGGTTAAATATTTTAAGATGTTACACAAATACAAATCCTCATACATTTCTCAAGAATATAGAATATATGGCTGTTTTTAAACATTGCACACAGTTCAGAATAGAACAACAGGCAACAGAGTTCTCTCCTCTGCACTTGGGATACAAAAGCGGTCTCATTTATCCCAGACCGTGATGTCAACCGCCAACAAACCACTGAAACCTGCTGTGGGCACGATCCCCTAAAATTTGACAGCTCGCTGGTGATGCAATTAGTGCCTAACACAAAGGTCACCAGATTGCACTTTTAGTGTTTACAAAGAGGGCGCTGATTAATAGAGTTTATAAAGTCACCAGCCGTTCAGATTACTGAAATGCATCTACCCGTTTTATTCAGACTGGTTTATAAATGTACATTCGCCAAGTGAGGGGTTTTCTGCATTTACATTTTTTTTATTTCTATCTATACGTTTGCCTACATTTTCCTTCTTATCTTAAATTATTGGTATCCTTAACTTAAAAACAAAATCTCCGTACCATTTCACAAAATACGTTCTAGAAAACGAACAAACTAAAATGCTCAAACATGCAGGTCTTGGAAAACAATTTTTTTGCACTTTTTTCGCAGAGGTTCCACAGTGATCGATTCCAAGCTGGGTGAGAAAAAGCGAACAGAGCGACCGACTCCCTCTAGAGGAATGGGAAGAGTCTTTTTTTGAGAATGTAGAGGACGGTGGCCATGAATAACGCTAGGGCCAGGAATATGAGGAGCTTGTCGGTCAGCTCCCGACGATTGTACTTTGTGATCAGCTTTCTCCCCAAATGTACGGTGCCTGTCATGGCCTTAAACTCTTCGTTGGTCTCCAGCAACGTTCTAGACGACGTGGCTACAGGGAAAAGGAGAGCAATGACAGCTGCCACTCAGTGACCTCCGTGTGTCGGAGACACAGTCAGGAAACCCGCGAGGCGCAAATTATTAAACGGTGAGGTTGATTCATTGACAAGGTAATACAAAAAGTACACTTGCTTCGATATTACGACAGCTAAAGCAAGTGCACCGCTTTAACCAATGTTTTGTTTGTTCGCTAAATAATTGGTTACTTTGCATGAAATGAAGTCGGCCGTCCCATCTCAAATCCTGTTACAACGAATACTGAAATAATTTGGCAAGCAAAAAACAGAAATCTATGACAATTATAAACATTCAAAGTTTCAACAGAATACCAACAACGAGAATCAGGAGTGGTCTACTGGAAGAGCTAAGAGCTAAGAATTGTTTGGTTAATCTGGCAATTAACCAAACAATCAGCGGTTAATCTGGCAATTAACCACTGACCCTGAATTTTGAACATTGTGCAACACAACATTTAGTCAACATAAAAGTACAGTTTTTTAGCTTGCCATATAAAGCCCCAGACGGGGAAACAGACAACTTGCTCATGTACTTAGATGAGCCTAAACACCTATAACAGGTTTTGTTCACCTAGTTTATAACTGCCGGGAATTTGTCTGATACTCCTCGAGAAAACTTTTTGTTTTGTTGTGCTTTACTTATTTAATGGTTTAAAATTTCCTTCGTATCATATACACAAATAATTTTTTTTTGTGTGGAATAACTGAACTCTGAAACACATGCACACACTGGCAACATTACCTTTTTTTTTTACATTTAAATAACATGATTTTCATAGCAGGAAATATGCGATTGAAAATGCATTCATTAATTCTTAATTAATTAAAGCCCTTGCTAAACAGCTCGTTGAATACATTTAACAACAAAACAGCTCACTGGCTGGTAACTAGGTAATCAAAGGAGTAAATAACATTCGATATGATTAAAATTTAGCCCTACCCATAAGCAAACAAATGGCAAGTCTAATATTGTATGTTATAATACGGTGTTTTTAAACCCATTAATGGTGTGAATTAATGCAGATGCCAAGTTTTAGTAACACCAAAGTTTCCTCCTCGTATTTCCCAGGAAGATATGAATAAATCTCCACGAGACTCTAAATTATTAATAGGCAAAATAACAGGAACATTTTAGATGGTAAAAACTATTTGCTGGCGGTACTCCATGTTGTATATTTTCTAATTGCCCTAGGTAATAACTCTTAACTACAATCTGATTTCTGGCAGGGTTCTCCATGAATGAACCATGAAACATGATTGACTACGATTAAGCAATATTAAAAAGCTATGATGTTCCATTTGTTTAAACATTCTGCAAGATGCAATCATTCAAAATCCGCCGGCGATATTGATATGTATTCACAGCGCAGACAAATGCAAAGTACTGAAGCTATACGGTAAAGCCTCTTTTTGATTGGTGAAAATATTATTAGCTTTACTACGTTAGCCAAACTAGCAAATGCACCTTCAGCGTTTATGATTCTGAACACCATTACTCCTCTCCTTGAAACATTGCAGCATGTGGACACACTGAATGTTTTGCACAGCATCTATGGACTAATTTTACATTTTTATGATAGCATTAGACATAATGGAGAGTTTCACACGGGCAAATAACATTAAGGCAATTTGGCGGTTTACTTCTAAGAATATCTTAGACAAGTTTTAACATTACAATGTTTTGAATTTTCAGAAAAAGATTTTAGGAATGATTGGAAATTACTACTTATTATTACATACGACAATAAACTTGGATTTCTGAAACAGAAAGAAGCCTAATTAACGGTATTTTTTTAAATGATATTTGAAAATGTCTATAATTGCAATCGAATAATTACATTTCAAAACTTTCCAGATCTGCAGACCCAAATCCCACCCCACCACAAACTGTTACAGACGGATATTTTAATAAATGAACCCTAATGGGCATTACTCACCCAGCGTGTTGATAGCCTCCCCACTCTGATTAACCTGTTGTGACATCATCCGGCTGATACTCATCAGGCTCTCTGTGATGTCACCGGACGTCTGAAGTATACTCTCCTTGGTCGCCTTTCTGATTAGACAAAATGAATGCACGAACAAAGTCGTTATTCCCCACAGACTTTTTTCTCGTTCACACCCACGTCGTGTGGAACTGATCAAGTAGCTAGAATTAAGAGTGAACTTGTACAGTGATGGCAGCATGACAGCGTAAATGTATGGCAAAAAAGCAATGCAGTGGTAATTTACATCAGCGCACGGTAATTGTGCAACATTCTGAGTAAAGGGAAACACAAATGCAATGTAAAGTAGAGGTACAGTAGTGCTAACCTCTGCCTCACCGACGCTTGTCCACCGCAAAGCAGCTCATCTTTTTCCAGGCTGTCAAGGAACAGCTTACAAGCCAGGTTAGCTTTTCTCCATGCTGTCTGATTACTGCAAAAGTTAAGTGAGAATACTGGTAATCCAAAATTATTTTAAAAACGTGCAGAGGTTATACTGTGCAATTATAAACTGTAATCAATGGGACCCACATGGAGGAGGACTCATAAGTCACATTTCCCAGCCTGTAAGCATCTACAACGTTTAATGCAAACTACCAGGACCACAGACATGACACCCAATAGCAACGTTATCTTATTCTAAGGGTGTATGCTTTTGTAAACATACTGCACAGAAGATAAATGTCCCCCACATTAACAACAATTTCTATACATTAATGGCATTTCTATAACTTGGACCAAGATGTTGACTTAGCCATGTAGGGCTATATATTTGCACGTTTTAAAAAAAATAAATAAATAAAAAAGGCTTTAGCCACTTAAAATTCAGTTTGCCTCACCTCAAAATTTGCTTAAGATGGCTGTCTCTCTCATTTAGAATAGCCAGTTTGTCAGTCTCTTTATCTTGCTCCTTTGCCATCTGCTCAAGATCCTATAGGGGGGGATTATACATTCAAATTGTCCATGAACTTCTAACATAATGTAACCTTTAGATAACGGAACTCAAATGTTAGTGACCAGCACTCTCCACCGTATAATATCATGGGCCTACATGAAGAGGAAAATAGCTAAATGTAAACCTAATATCCAGCTAAATTGTACTGTTTTATTCATCTATGTCATGGCGACGCGGGTCATAGGATGTTGATCATTACCAAAGCGGAAACGCAGCACAACCGTTTGGGCTGGTAAACTGTCGTTAACAGTATGTTATTGAGATTGAAGTTTAATAATTAAATTATACTACAGTCTCACCTGAATCCGCTGTCTGAGCTGAATGAATTTCTCCTTAACTTTTGAGTTTAAATCCACCAGGTCACTTTGAGTCCTCGGACATTCCCTGACATCCTGATTGAGAAAACAACATAGAGATAAGGACAGTTGTCATTACACCTGTTGCACAACTGAAGCGGCTGCAAAAAGAGGGGAAAAGCTTTGGCTTAGTCCAAGCTATCAATGTCGAGGTAGCTACCGAAATAAATACCAGATGAACGGCCGAAAAAAACTACGAGAGACATATTCACAATACTTGGGACTTTTCTTGCGAAGTCTAAACACATTATCGGTGCTCACCTGAATGAGAGCTTTTAATTCTAGGTCGAATTTTACAATTTCTTGTCCACAAATTCGGACATTGACATCTGTGAAAGCCGCCATAACTAGAAATACGGCAAGCGACGAGCCAAGTCACATCCGAATTCGCCTTAGTCGCGAGAGTCACTTACTCAGAATCTCACTCTCACAGAACAACCACCCATACCACCAAAAAAATGTTATGGGTCCGTTTAGTTTTTACCGTTTAGAGACACGGTATTGTATCATACAGTTCCCACATTATTAAAATGAATCAGTTCCATGTGTATAATAAAAATCTTTCTAAAAACGCAACTTCTGATTCTGGAGCTTTGCTTTAGCTTTTCACGGGAGGGGTCTAAGGTAAGCAGGAGGCACTTGCCCTTTTAAAAGTGACATTTACAACAGTTGCTTCCAGGCGACAAATATCCAAAGTAAATTGATAGAGAAAAATAAAAGTGTAATATTTCCTTATATTATTTATTTTTCATAGAAAATCTGGTTAAACCCTTAGCCCTCTATTGGGTATCATAACCTATTAATCTATTTTTTTGCACAAGTATGAACCAGAAAGTTATTAGGCGCCTGTCCCCATCTGTAGCTGGGTCAGTTATATATTTATTTATGTATATATATATATAAGTTTAATATATTATTTTAAATATAGGAGCTTCAATTTCACTGAACACTCAAATTGTGGATAATGCATAAATAAGGAGCGACATCCCTTTTATCTGTTCTGTTTTCAAACTTTCAAATTTCAAATTTCAAATTTTTATATATGAGAAAATCAGGAAGCTGATATCTCCCCAAGCATATTCATTCATATTCATTTATTTAAAAATAAAAGTAATTTACCAAAAAACTTGTTTTTGTTTAATCTATTAATAAAATTGATTTTTAGTTTAAAAACGCATAATGAGCGGCTCAGATAAATACAATACAGTGTAATGTGACTATGATGGAAGAAGTGGAGAATGAATTGGACAATAGAAACACTGAAGTCTCCAGCCTAACGCAAGAAGGAACTTTCTGAAGTGTAGTGAATGTCTGCATTATACCCTGGTCCTGAAAGTATTTCCTTTAAAAAAGATACAATTGAGATTGAGAACATCAAGGACTACCAGTGCCTAGCATAAGTACATTTTTAATTTTTAATTTATTAAAATTTATTAATTTCCACACTTTTTTTGCATTACAACTTGGAATTACATTTTTTATTTATTTTACACAAAATACCTAATACTTTGAAGGTACAACATATATTTATTGCAACACAATAATTAATTACAAGGCATTTGAGGCAATACTTTGTAGAACCACCTTTGGCTGCAATTACAATTGGGAGTCAATTAGGGGTAAGTCTCTACCAGTTTTGCACATCTGGATCCTGCAATTTTTGACCATTCTTCTTTCCAAAGTTGCTCAAGCTCTGTCAGGTCGGATGGGGACCGTTGATCCTTACCAGTTTCCAAGTCCCTGCCGCTGAAAAGCATCCCCACAACATTCGACTACCACCATGCTTCACCGTGGGGGTGGTGTTCTTAGGGTGATGAGCAGTGTTGGTTTTGTGCATCTCATAGTTTAAAAAAAAATTCAATTTTGGTCTCATCACACAAGAGAATCTTTTCTCTCCGAGCCTCTCACATGCCTTTTGGTAAACTCTGAACCAGTTTTTCTATGGCTTGTTTTCAGCAAAGGTTTTCTTCTCGCTACACGTCCATGAAGACCAGGTTTCTCCCATGGGCCGTTTCTCCCATCTCGGCTGCGGATCTCACCAGCTCCTTCAGAGTTACCATTGACCTCCTGGTTCAGGCTTCTCTGACTAATGCCCTCCTTATCCGGTCACTGAGGTGGACAGCTTCTCTCTAGGCAGAGTCACTGTTGTGCCACACTCTTTCCATTTTTTAAATAATGGCTTTAGCGGTTCTCCGTGGGATGTTCAAAATTTGGGATATTTTTTTGCAACCCAAGCCTGGTACTTCTCCAGAACTTCATCCCAGACTTTTGATAGCTCTTTAGTCTGTGTGATGTGGTTTGTTTAGATATGGTTTCAAACTCTGGGGTCTTCCAGAAACAGTTATTTTCAGTTTATCATGTGACACTTTAATTACACATTGGTGGACTCCTAATTATGTGCAACTAATTATGAGCTAATTTAAGGGTTTCATAGCAAAGGGGGTTAATACTTATGTAACCAACAAATATTATTTTTTTCTTTTAATTAACTTTTGTGAAACTAAAACCCAATTGAATTCCAAGTTGTAACACTACAAAATGTGAAACGTCCGGGGGGGGGGGGGGGGTGTGAATACTTATGCAAGGTACTAAAAACAGAAAAAATGCCTGGGACTTAAAACTAAACTGAAATTTTCCTTCAAAAATCAAGAAATCTTATCAGAGACACATAAATTATCAAAAGAATCAGTGTCTAGTTTGTTATTGTGACATTTTAAATTGAGTGCTTAGTGATTTGATCCACTTGATCCCATGCTTTATTTATTTGCTGAGTTTAATTGACCTTTTTCTTTATACCTACCCCAGTAAAACAGATCAATTTCCTGGTCTAATTCAAGTATATTAAAAACATCTAAAAAATTTCAGCTTTATGAATCCATTTCTAGTTGAATATTAATGACCATGAAACCATGAGCAGTAGCATTAACATACTTACAACGATTTTTTTTCCAAAAGCAAATAAAACAGAATTTACTTTAAAATAAACAAATGACAAAAGTTTTTTTTTCTCCTAATGATTATTTTTAATAGTAAAATCAAGAACAGAATTAGACTATCATAGTTACAAGCAACTGTGGTAACATCTCCTGGCTGATACAATGCTGTGAAGTAATGATAAACAACAATGATAAAAAAAAAGGAAAAATAAAAGCTAGAGGCCTAATTACATATACAGCCGTTTTCCAAACAGACTGTGACTAAGCTTATTCAGAACTTCAGAACACATACAAAGCTCGAAATCCACTAATTTGCCCCCAAAAACGGTGCCTCAAAAAACGAAACAAAAAGAGAGAACATCAAAGTATAAACTCAGCACAACAGTTAAACAACATAAATATAACAACTGTTTAGATATCGTTTTTGAACAGGCATATATGTGATCTACAAATACAGACATGACTAGAATGGACAGGATCAAGTTACTGTTAATGTTCAGCAGGATACACTTCTGCGGGTAAGCTTCAATATGTCACCAAAATATTTATCAGAGCACTTAGCAATGAAATACAGCCTTCCTACTCACACAACATTACGTTTGGGGAGAACACACACAGTAATAGCTAACTAAAGACCCCATGCTAGTTCTCTAGTAGTTTACCATACAACATTAGAAGCATTGAAACAAGAGTATGAATTGTGTTACTTTTTAGAAAGTGTGAGACATCTTGAATTGCCCATGTTGCCTGTTGTACATTTTTCAGCGTTTCGTGATTTTTAACAATTTACGAAAATTCCAAACATTTTAATATTTTTCAAAATCAATTTGGCTCTCACCAATGGTATTTCATTTTGTTTCAGGCTTGGAAGGAAATAAATCATTGCGTTGTAATTATGAAATTGTGTAACATTTTTATCAGTATCATTTTAATCTGTAGACGGTAAATGCTAGAGTAAATGACCCACACTGAAGCGCAGAAAGGACAGATTTTTGCCCAAATGTCCTAGTGACCCTGATCAACCTCCATGCATTACTGAAGTAAACCACAGTTTTAACATATTTTTATGTTTAAAAAAATAAAAAAAAATAAAATAAAAATCAATGGACCGGCCGCAACTCAGGACCCTTAGCACCGATACCTCAGTGGCTTGACCAAAGCAATCACTGTTACATATATGCTTAATGACAATCCCCAAGTCTGCAAGTCTGCAAGTCTGTATGCCGATTGAAAGACGGAAACAAGGCAGCCGCGTCCCTGTGTCTGGCCTCTCCTGAATCGGGCACGTGGCGGCGGCACGTAGAAAAACGTATAGAAAAACGCCAATTCGCGCTAATGCATCTCAGCTTGTTGCTACGAATCCCATGCATGGGGGAGGGCGATTAGACTCCTCCGATCCAATCGCCTTTAAAACGCCCATCTCTTTTCCACTCTGCAGGCTGCACAGCCTGTACGAGAGGTTCAGCACTGACTGGAGGAGAAGCACGTCTCTCGCCGGCACGGATAGCCTGCAGGCACCCAGGAAGCTGATAGGAGATGCTAGTTGGCGACGATCCGAGAGAGAGCCCAGCCGAATGAACCCACTCTCCTGGCCACAATCGGCAAATGTGCTGGATTAAAATCTGCAAGATCCAGCTCATAGGGCTCAGTCTTTAACAACCGAGCCCCTCGAGAGGCCAAAAAAATTTAGATTTTAGGTCAGTTAAAAGGTTAAATAATGGTCTGGCTGAGATGCGCCAATCCTTTTTTTATCCACTTGTAATAAAACTGACTCCCATTTGACTGATGGACTTGCGTCCCGGCACTTGAAAGCGTAAATTACAGTACTTCAGTAAAAACTTCAAAAAGGAGATTCAGGACAGTGAAGACCATTGGGCATTACAATTTTAGAATACCGGTTTGGTATTGTTCGTTTCAATTTGGAATCTCCAATTGTGCCAATGAATCTCGTCTCGTTGAATCCTGCCACCAAACACTGGGAGGATGAAGGAGTACAGTACGACGGCAACTCCTCCTAGTCACCTTCGAGCCACCCGAAATCTCTTAAACTCTTTTAAACAGGCCAAACAGCCCACATGACTGGCACTTGTTGTGTGCCAACTGTGTGCTTTTCCAGTAAAAATCGGCAAACGGCGCGAGTCGGATTCGAACCTGCAAATCCAGCCCATAGTTCTCAGCCTATACTCGGACGTGCGCTATTATCTGAGCCACTTAGGAAGCCGATACTGGGAGAACGTCACCTGCGATGTGAACCTGCACAGGTGACATTCAGGTACAGCTCACCAGCGCTTCTTTAAGGAAGCTAAAAAGGCTTGTTTCTTTTCCTCTCCAGGTCTGATTCACAGCAAGGTAAGATCCCAGGGCAACAATGGCAACCTCTTGTGTCATTTTCCGTTTAAAAAATTGGTTTTGTTCATTGATGAACATCTGCGGAAGGCCATCTTCATTCGTATGTGACGCTGCTCTTAGAGAGAGATTAAACTGAGGCATTCGGAGAACAGCAGAATACATGGAAACAACAGGCACCATTACCTTGAAGTTTGTGAAGTGACACAACGTTAGGTTTGACATTGCCTTTGCAAAACAGATCCACCTTTTCCATGGAAAAATCACACAAAAGCCTAATTTCTCCCTGTTTGCTATATTTAAGCATTTTTATATATATATACATTTTTTTGTTGTTTTCTTATTTATTTTTCTCTTTAAAATAAAAGAAATAAAAATTGATTAAATGGAAATGTATGGCAAGACTAAAAAGGCAAATTATATATATCAATCAATCAGAAAGTTCTATATTGTGCAATAACAGGCTTAGACCCAAAATACAAAATAGGTTTACAGAGAAAAATAAGTTAACCACAGAATATACAGAAAAACTGAGAACCAATTTAAAAATAATTTGAATAATGATTGCAGTACTCTTTGGAAAGTGTCTCCCAATGTTACACTGGACATACCTTTGTGTTAGAACATTTTTCTCATTATGTTTAGAATCCTTTAAAGGAAGACCGCATTAATCTTTAGGCTTAAAACTCAAAGAAAACCATCCGTTTCAGACCAAGAACAGCTTTCACATGAAACTGCCACTAGTCAAATAGCCCAGATCTTTAAAAAGAATTCAATCAAACCTTTTGGCTTTTAGTGGTAGTTATAAAAACGTTGAACTCTGAAGAACGAATAGATCAAGTTTATTTTTATTTTTTTTGTTTTGTTTAAGGCACCTGATATAGCAGGCATTGTATTAAAAATAGGTTATATATTTTGTGAAATCAAGTGCAATGTGGGTATTTCCTAGTACATAGGAAATTTTAGTTTGTACTTTTTGTTTCAGAGAAGACAGCTGATAAACAATGGAACACGTATGAACTACATCTGAATTCAAATTCCCGTAACCATAATAAAATTGTCTTCGATGATACAGACATTTCTCCGACACAGTGTGAAGTTACCTCCATTGCTCAATAATTATTAAACCATACTGAACACATCAACTGAGCGTGATCCGCATGCACAGAGGTTCATGCCAAACGCATTCTCAGTTTTCCATGGTTTCTGTACTAAACTATAATTATTCTACTGTATTAATTCCTAACAAAACAATAGCTAATTCTACGTTGTACAGTCTTGGAGGATAAGGATTTCTGCAGGCAAAGGGGCATATTTCTGCAATTTACGATACGTATAAATGCTCCAGTAGAATCTGTGCTAGAGTTTAACCAAAGCAACCTATTAAAGTCAACCGTTTAAATGTATATACACATTGAAACATCTCGATCCGTTCAGTCAAACGATATTAGAAAGTTACACAGAAGCAGACCGAACGGTGATATCCAATCAAGGTCCATAAAACGAGTTCCAAAAACAAACTATAGCATTTAACTGATTATATAAGCTTGAAAGAGAATTTTGAAGGAATACTTTATTTAACCATCTGAGAGACCTCAAGTCCTCATTAGAAACATAGTATAGTTATAACGCCTACCTTTGCATTCCCTTGCATTGGTCAATAATCAATCTCAATAACGTCCGTAGGACTAGAACAGATGTCTACTACATAGCCAGGTAAAAGCTCCCCTCTCTAAATTTGGAAAGCCAGAAAATAAGCGACATACTGTCTTACTCACTAGAGTAAAATCTGCATAGAACACAACCAAGAGCATTATCACATATACCAAAAACCTAACTATGTACTGTAAGCGTGCCAAAAATGATAATACTTCTTTTTTTATTTTTTTATTAAGATGAACACACCCTTCTTTCCTCTGCTAAATCAAACTGAACACGCATTTACTTCGTATCCACGTCTCCTCTTAGGGTGTGAGCGGAAAAAGAACGACTACTGGCATTGGATTGCGACCCATTTTCTAAACTTCTCGAAATGCCACAGAGTCCCCTGGTTATAAACGTAAAGCTGCTGAGCTTGCGAGGACACTCGAATACTGCCGCAGCAGCGTAAAGCGGCGTAGCAGACCGTAGCGGCGGCGGCGCCGTTTAACGAACATTTACCCCATACCAAACCACCTCACTGTTCCACTTTCCATAGATGCTTTAGTATTCTTTTGAGCCTACCACCAGGCTGAAGTGCTTTAGTTGTAGACAGTACTTTGAAAGCCAGGATACTTTTGCAATGGCAATATTGGTTTACACCTAGGCTTGGCTATCGTTTATGAACGGATGGACGGTTAGCAAGGCAAAGGTTTTTCTGATTATTTTGCCACTGGCAACAACTTAAAATACAGTACAGAGATATTGTTTTTTTTAGTTTTTTTTTTTTATATCTGAAACGTTCGCCACACATATGCTTTTGTGTGAATACTTCTGGATACTCTTTGTCCCCGAAAAAAGTGAAAGTAAAAATTGACCCAAAAAAAAGGAAAAAAAATAGACAGTAACATTATAATATGGATCCGTCCAAAAGTGACGTGTCTACACTGTACATCAACCTGAAGAAAACCCAAAGCAGATTCCGCTTTCCATAGGAAATCTCTACTGAAGGCAGAAGATCCATGACAGGAGTCATCAGAACTTAAAGAACCGCGTAAGGTCAAAAAGGTCGGCCCGCCTTCTCTGGACTTCACTTTCTCACCACCCTTGGCTGGTTTGTTGAAGTCAAGCTGTCAATGCAGCACTCTGACTAGCCTGGTTTAGCAGCAGATGGAAGAAATGTACAAAAATGTTATTGTTTTTGTATTTTCTTTTTTTTTTTTTCAACAAAGTGCTTTCACTTATCCTGTATTAATTAAACATCATATATACACTCAGAATTTTAAAGGGTAAATCTTAGTTTAGTTTCTTTTTTTATTTACAAACTCAATATCTACAATGATGGCAAAAAATGGATGGTATAGACAATCTCAACTACTAAAAAAATAAAAATAATTCTTAATAAATATTATCCTGGTTTCTGAGAAAGTATATTGCCTCCCTTTCTTCAATATTGACTAGGGACAAAATTACGGTGTAGATTTAGCCTTGTCTCATTACGATAAGCTTCAGCAAGGCTCATGCTGAGATGTTCTTGTGCAAGAACAATATACAGATTGTAAAGGTCTACACACTCAAAACTAAGACAGGTAACTATGGAGTCCAAATTATAATGCTTCCAGCTATAGGTAAATCACAACGGGATGAAGTCTGTTTAAGATGAGAGAAATCCTTTTAAATATGGGTTATACACTGACTGGAATGAGAGAAGTTGCCAAAATAGCTACAGGACAATTTTGCGATCACACAAAAATAAATCAATAAATCACAAATAGATAGACAAAATAGTTTGACTGGTCTCCTGCCACAAATTGCGGTTTCTCATTCAATCATTTATTCAATTCAATTAGTCATTATATTTGTATTGAGTCTTTAAAGCAATCAATATCATGACTGAATGACCTCATTTATGACAGTTAATTTCAAAATAGATAGCGGAGCTTTAAGTGTCAAAAGCCGCAGTGACACGCCAAATGGGTTTATTCTAATGAAAATTACTTGCCAGGTTGAAAATTAATATATTACCAAACATTCGTTGCCATTCGCCAAGAATCCATATAACTTACCCCAAAGACACTGGAGTAATCAGTGACGCTTAACAAAAGATATAAAACTTCCCCTTTCCAATTCTTTAGACCTCTTCTAAAAAGAATCTGTATTTGGACGGTCAAAAGAAACCAGAATCATATCTAACCCCTGCCTTTTATATTGACTTCAGAACTAATAAATTACCTCAGGTAATGCAAGCATTCCGTGAAAGCTATTTATGTGTGTGTGTATATATATATATATATATATATATATAAATAAAGTTAATTACATCGTAGAAGGAATAATTGCACACAAAAAAAAAACGAGTAGGAGCTTCCTGTACAAAAATATATAAAATTAATATAATATGAAGATAAGACTTTTATAACTCACCATGCTTAACAATACATTAATTGAAAAACTGACACCTTAGTTTTAAGTATACATAAAGGTTTGTATATACATTCTATAAATACTACACATACAGTACTCAAAATATCATACATTATTTATATGTATATTCTTTTCACTTACATATATAAACTATACAAATACTACAACTTTTGGTTATTTGTGCTAATGTTCGACAAACATGCTAAATGAAGACATATGTTTAAACGTTTCTTATGCTCATCTTTCCTACTACGGTCTGTAAAAACATAGCAAAATGACAAAAGTCGAATAGAAATTGCAGGAATCTACTTAAGGTAAAAATATCAAACTCTGGTCATACGTGACACGTCTACTTGAGAAGCCAACAAGAGGAAAAGCAAACTTATAGCAAGTGTCAATGAATGCTTCCTTCTGTCGATAATTGGACCCAAGCAAAATTCACAGTTCAATGAATATCTCTGACCCTACCACTTTTTCTACATTCAATACGTTGTCAGGTAAGCTGTGCAAAACCTTACTTAAAACTGGCGACTAGCCATTTTAGTTGCATTCATCTTTGGTACAAAAACAATCAAAATATAGTGTGCAAATATTTCTCTTTTTTATATGAATATCGCTTTTAAAATTTTTTCTTAAGTAACCCTGACTCCACATCCCCAGCCAAGTACCAAAATCCAAAATAATTTCTGTTCAGAGCCATCTTATTATACAATACAGACTCTGTGGCATATATCTACATTTTCCACATTCCGACGTACATTCAAAAGTATTCTAACAAGCCGAAACGCATTAACAAGCTGACGGTTTGGCCCTCCCCGCATCGCGGCGCTATGCTGAGAAAAAGTACACTTTCTTTAAACCTCAGTTTTGGAATCTTTTCATCTAAATACAAGGCACAATGAGTATTATTTTTTTTTTACATACAAATATTAACAAGCACCCAGGAAATTCTAACTTTTATCCTCCCTCCACCCCCGCTCACAAAGCCTGTTGCTTTTTCATTTTAAGTGATTTCAAACAAAATTTATGGAGGAAAACACATGGTTTATCTGTAGGAACCTCCTGTCATTTACAGCAAAGAACTGCATATCCCCTTTCCTCAACTCTCTCGTCCCTTTCAAATCCTCTCCACCCCAAGATAATTAGGCAGCAATGGAACAGCGCTAAACTCCCACGGAGTGATCAGACAAAAATCGAATAAACAAAAACCACGGCTAGTCCGGCAAACGCCGCGATCCACCTGAATCCCAGTGTCCAGATCACAACCAACCACCATTTGTCAAGCTGCCTCCGTTCATATTTCATATCATTTCGTGTATGTCTTTCTTTGTTTTGTTTTGTTTGTTTGTTTGTTGTAGTTTGCCACTTTGTAGGGTTAGATTTCTCCACTGATTCACTACAGCGGAAAGTGGACGGCGGTTACTGCTGCGTTGTTTCTACCACGCTGACGGCTGAAAAGCTGGAGGAAAGTGTGTCACCACACCTCAGTGACACAGAAAAATGTGTCGGAACAGAAGAATCGACTGATGAGAGGAGGCAAGTCGGAGTGGTAACGCTCGCCATCACGCATTCCACACCTGATCGCCCCCTATTTATTCGAATGTCAGGGAAATGTTTCAGTTTTTAACGGTTACTATTGCCGTCCACTTTCCACTAGGGTAAATACGCCTTAGACAGACCTTTAGGACGCTACAATAAATGGCAATGGTAAGAATTTAAATTTGCTTTAGTTTTTTTTAACAATAACAAAAATACCCAGTGGTATGGTTTCTAATATACCGGCTTTGAATTTGCAACTAATAGCTGGACAATGATGGGTAAAACCATACTTGCATGTCAGAGCATAATATAAATATACATACACATTAATAGGTATATATATATTCAGACTAGGCATACGGATGTTTCTCTAGATGAACTAAGCATGCAGAACAAAATGGTGTCACAGTGTGAGACACGAATGGTGCGAATGGGTTCATCTTATCTGGGAGGCCTTCAGAGTGCCTCTCTACATTTTCGAAGTGGGGACACGAAGCCCCACCAAACCTCCGGTGGGATCCCCGCCACCAGTATTCTCCAGGATCTGGTTGACAAAGTCTGACGTCTGCCCAGCAACTGGCGGCTTCACTGCGAACGCAAAGTAAGAACCTGTTATTGTATACGTCGTCGGCAGTTAATCCCGCATCACAACCGTTCCGGCATTTCGTTTGAGACACACGGCGGGGCATGTCTATTGGCAGAGAGTAATCCGGGTGAATTTCCCATTTTAACCCAGGCACAGGAGTCCCTGAACCCCAATAACCTGGAATACTGGATGGAGGACATTTA
>JAOVYW010042985.1:0-25955 GCA_025775045.1 Hiodon tergisus
CAACGAAGCCCCCCCCCCCCCCCGAACTCCAGCCAGTTCATAGGGGACCGAACAAGGGAGTGATTTTCTTTTTCCTGACAACTAGCTCTCCTACAGTTGGCCTTGGCAGTAAGTTTGATAGCTGGCAAACTTCTGTTATAAATGCTAGATTTGAGATTAGTTTCAGATGCTGGTGATTAGCAGTATTAACTGTGCTCAAACTCTCTTTATTAAAATAGGTTCTGCTGTGGCAGGTAGATTTGGATTTCAGAAGAATAAATGATGATGGTCAAATGACACTAAGTGAGAAGGACAGTGATCTTCTGAGAAGTTAGGCAGTGGAGCTCCTGTGTTCCGTTATGCCAGAGGAGGAGAGAAACGTTGAGTTGTTTAAAATTAGTTTGAGTTCTGTTTCAGCTGAGCTTGTCTGTCTGTTCTTCCGTCACTGCATCTCATTTGGCTGCATTCACTAGCTCAAACAGCCCCAGCTCCATAACTTGACCAGAGATGGTGAGAGGGTTGAGAGACCTGGGTCAGGGCTCTGTCACTGCAGTAATTACCACAAAGCCAAAAAACAGTGGCTACATGGATTTACCCTGGTACCGTACCGTACTGAACTCCAGTCCTAGTACCCTAACCCAGTCCAGGTACCTAACTAGAGTCCTGGTATCTACTTTAAGAGAATGATTTCTTGCAGGCACAGCTGTTCTCAATGTAAAACAGATGGTCTCTGCCTTATTTAAAAAAAAAACTTTTTCAGTAAAGCTCATTAGACTTGCATCAAGCTGCCTTCTTCTTGCTGATTGTGCTCAAGGTTTTCTTCTTGCACTTTTTCAGTTTTGCTGGTTCTGGCTCACGTCACCTTCAGTCTTTTTGTGTGTTTTTACTGTAAAGGTGCTTGCCTGAGTGCAGAATGAGCCCTATGGGCTGGAGTAAAGGTGCCCGCCTCACCGCAGAATGAGCCCTATGGACTGGAGTAAAGGAGCCAGGGATGACGACAATCATCCTCTCACTGTGCCAGGCATGATGAAATGCTCACCCGCTCACATTAAATAACAGGTTTATTCTACAGACTGTGTTTTTTTTCTTTCTGCGCAGTGGGAAATGGTCAGGAAGCTCCGACGCACACGTACAACCGGCCTACTGTCTGGCGGCGTGAAGCTCCGACGCACACGTACAACCGGCCTACTGCCTGGCGGCAGTGAAGCTCAGACGCAGCAGCTCAGAGTGTAAGTCCTTAAGGAGACCCCCTGACTAACACCACTCCCTGACTAGCCCCAACCATTGCAGCTTAATGTCTTGCCCCACTGAAGAATGCAGATACTCTATCCTGAGACCTCTATCCTGAGACCTATGTCTTTCTCTTACTCCCATCTTCCTTCGATCGGTGAAACACCACTGTCCCTGATGAAACTTCACCCACTCGATTGCGGTACCTTCAGTTTCCATTTGTCTCGAGATCCTCCGTCTGACTGCCTGTCAATCGTCACTGTCATAACTGTCAGTCACTCTCCACGTTTGAACATGACCAGAAAATCCACCTCATCATGATGTTCCTGCATGCAGGACTAAACGTAAAGCCCAGACCTGGGTTTAACAGAACCTCAATGCAAGCTTTTATCCTGGGTTGTGCTTCTTCCATTCAATGCAGAGAGTTAGTACAGTCTCTACTGGACGTGTGTATGTGCAGTTACCCAGCAACACCCTGGGGGATTTCAAAACATTACCGCATGTCACTGCTTAATCAGAAGCTGGGCAAAGCGAGTCTGTGCTGTAACCGTAAAATCCATTTTCATTTACAGATGGCATCAAAGACTGCAAAAAAACAGAACAATAGATGCTTTGTTGTTTGGTCCGGATTGGGGGAAGGGAAGAGGAAAACGCTTTGGCACAACTAGTTTATTACATCTATAATTCCTGTGTGTGTGATACGTCAGCAAGGATATGTACAGGGAGATTTAAATCCCCCTGAAACACACACAGAGCGTCACTATGGGCAGAGATTTAAATCCCCCATAAACACACACGGCACCACTACTGCCAGAGATTTAAATCCAACATAAACACACACAGAGAGCATCACTATGGGCAGATATTTAAATCCCCCATAAACACACACACAGGATCACAATGGGCCGGGATTTAAATCCACATAAACACACAGAGAATCACTATGGGCAGATACCTCCATCCTCAATCCACATCAACACAATCTTTGCTCTTGGATCTGGGGCCTTGTTGACTGACCGCTACAACAGCAACTTCGTCTTTTTCCCTTGGTGAGTCATAATGAAAGACCTGTGTTGTCACACGCTCCCAGCCCCGCCCCTTTCGCATGCTCCCAGTCCTGCAAAATGATCAAGATTTTCTCAAGGTTTAAACTATATGTTTTTATGAGTAACCTGAACTGCAGTTGACTAGTGTGTGTGATGTTTAAAAGGGGAAAATAAACCCACACATTTTGACCCATCAGGATTGTCACTGTTGATGTTAAATTGCCAGGAAACCACTATTCTTAGTCACTTCCTCTTATTTTCTCTGTTTTCCATAAAGTATTTATGCAGTTTATATTTTTTTTAAAATTGAAATTCCCCCGCTGTAAACATTCTGTGACTCTTGAGACTGTCACTGACTTCAAGAGAAGACACACAGAGTTGGTAAAGTTAGTCTCTTGAAGAGATGACGGGGTATTGACACAAAACCCAACGTTCCCCAGAAATGTACGTTAGGAGAATTGTACCAACAATAACGCAAAGTTCCACCAAATGAGATTTTCAAACAAGCTGGTTTCTGAACAAAATTATCTTGTCATTTTCACTCAAGTACTAAATATGACAACAATCTACTGTCGCTATAGTATCTCACTCAGAAACGTTTATCTTTCTGTGAGAAATAGCCCCAGAATAGCCTTGTTTCATCTTGGTAGGGACCATTGTCAATGCCCCAGCGTTACAGGCCGGTCAGAATGAGGGGCGATATGAGACTTGTCACAGAAAGCATTAGTAGTCATATAGATTATACAGATGCCTCACTATACATCAATAGGCCTCACTAGCAATCATGTGGGTTGGGAGAGAGGCATGTTGGAGAGCTTTCGCACATGCACACATCCATGCACACACCTGCACTGATCTTTAAAGCTACAGAAAGAAAAGTTGCCCTGATGTTAAAGAAAAGTACACTTGCGTTACACTGCGGATTTACACTGCTCTGTTACACTTAGTTATACTGCTGAGTTAAACTGCTGACTTACAAAATAGTTGGCTTGCTACCTGACATCAGTCAATAACAACAAGGTGACCGTCGTCTGGCTTGCACCAGCTGCCCGATGTCAGGATAAATCGGATGAGTCAAACTCCATTCTCAATGTCGTTTTCCACCCTCAATTGGCAAGCTTATGAAATGCGAGTCCCATAAGATTTTTGTGATGGTAAAAGATGACCTTGTCTGAACCTCGCTGTGCAGTGAATGCACCCCCCCCACGAGCCTCCTGATGAGTCAATTTATCACTCAACCTTCTATTGATTGGGGTTTCTTTTCTAAATGATTTTCTTCTGTTTTTCTGGGATTCTGAAGTATTTGGAATCTTGCTTGCAGCTTATGCGGAATGCTGATGCAGGAATTCTAACTGAACCAGAAAAGGTAAACATTTTACTCCTGGTTTGACTTTAAACTGGCTTTCTGTGCTGCTTTGAATCGATTTAAATATTTTATTTTTAACTTATAAGCAGCTGTTGATCTCAGATATTTTTGAAAACAGAATCTTAGATTTCAGGATGGAGGGTTCTTGGTTATTCTCTGGGTAAATAAAATAAATGTAAATTATTTTTTAATGTAAAATCTTGTAAGACCCAGATTGCAATTTGCAGGGCATTGTGGGTAAATAAGAATAGTCTGGGAGCACATGGAATGAGGTTTGCAGGGCACTGTGGGTAAGTAAGGATAGCTTCAGAAGACTTGGACAGCAGTTTTCTTGGCACTGTGGGTAAATAAGAATAGTCTAGCAGCACTTGGACTGTGTTTCGCAGGGCATTGTGGGTAAATAAGAATAGTCTGGGAGCACATGACTGCAGTTTGCAGGGCATTGTGGGTAAATAAGAAAAGCCTCAGAAGACTTGGACAGCAGTTTGCTGGGCACTGTGGTAAATAATAGTCTGGGAGAACTTGAACTGCGTTTTGCAGGGCATTGTGGGTAAATAAGAATAGTCTGGGAGCACATGGACTGTGGTTTTCAGGGAATTGTGGGTTAATAAGAATATCCTTGGAGGACTTGGACTGCGGTTTCCAGGGATTTGTGGGTAAATAAGAATAGCCTTGGGTGACTTGGACTGCTGTTTTCCGGGAATTTAAACCACAGTCCAAGTTAATAATTCAGGGTTAATAATCTAAGCATTTAATGGTATAAGACATAAGATTTATATATCAAAGCATTCTCAGTAAAGTCTAAATATTAAATGTATGTGTTTTTATTAAATAAAGGATATTAAAATAGTATACTTTTTATTTAAGATATTTCAGTATTTTATTATATTATATATTATGTATATAAATATACATTTTATTTATTATATAAATATTTATATTATATTATAACCCTATATTTCTGTAAAGCAACTGGAGGTCTACATCATAAGGTACTATATATATTAAAAGTAAATAACTAAGTAAAATAACAATGACAGGTTATAATAATGAAAACCAAAACCCCACCCACACGGCAGCCGGGTGGATGATCACACAGACTGTTTCTGTTAGCAGAGCACCAAACCACAGTGGATGTCTTCATACAGTGTGCTCAAATGGGTAATAAAGGACAGACTTGGAGGAAAGCTACTGAGCGGGCAGCGTTGAGCACCCACCGGACATAAATTTTCCAATGTGCTTCTCAATGGCTGACTCCCATAGTCCCAGAACGACTTGTTTTAGACACACCCACAGTCTCGGTCACTCAAACATCTCCTGACCTGTCATAACTAGAGGATGGTAATTCCTTGCAAACCAACTTTTTCCTCAATCATTATTTTTCCAATTAATCCTCCTAATGCACATTTTAAAAACTAATTATAACAATTTTTGTTCAACTGAAACAAATAGAAAAAATGTATTTCCTTACAGCAATCATAAAAATAATTGTGAGCAAATGTATGAGCTGTTTAGATTGTGCCGATATAATGGTAGAGTGTTTACAAGAGCGTGAATGAAATTCCTAGTATTCTGTATTGCATCACTTGCCCCCCTCCTCATAAACTCAAGGAAGACAAGAAGCTGAGTCATGCATGCTGGAAACCAAACTGACCCCCCCCCGACCTTGGGAGAGTTTGTAAACCCAATGACCGCTCTAGAGTGTTCTGGTGAAGTCCAACGCATTCACGATCATCTGATGAGGTAAGAGAGCTATTGGACCTCTGACATTTGTGCAAAACTGACTATCCTGACTGACTAAGCATCAGGGGCTAACGTTATGGGAACATTGCCCTCAGGCTAAACCTTGACTGAACATCAGGGGCTAATATTATGTGAACGTTGCCCTTAGGCTGGTCTTCTTATCTTTCCTGGCCTCATATGAGCATTACCATAGTTGGGAACCGGCCTGTTTAAACCCTGTCTATTGTAGTGGTTTTGGGTGTTGCTGACATACAAACACACAGCTGTAACATAGTAGCTAGTGAACATTCCTTGGAGGGCTGGCTGACTTGGTCAATGTTGGAGGAGAACATGATGGAGTTTAGGAGTCCTTTAGGGAGGATGACATCTGAGAGTCTCAGGGTGCAGAGGCTGTAAAGACATTTGAGTCCTATCAGACACTGGCCTGGCGTGTGACTGCGTGGGTACAGGCGTTGAGCATCAGACACTGTCTTGGCCTGTAACTGTTTGGGTACGGCCATTGAGGATCAGACTGTATCACTACTATCAGAGCAGCAAATGGCTAAATATAATGGTTGCGCATCAGTCGGTTGAGCTAGCAATCCCGAGTGCTCTGTTGGCAGACGCAAGCCTCGCATGGCCTCCAGTGTGATGTGGTTTAACTCAGGAGCTCCGAGTGCCGTTGCAGACACCATGCCAACGTTCGGGAAATGCTCCAGCTGATCGTCATTCAGCAAAAATGTCATCCAATGAAACAAGGCAGTATTACAGGAAATCGAACAGACGGGGGCTGCCACAGGAGCCAGGACCCAAGACGGACACACGAGGAAGGCAGTGAGTTCATATGGAAAATGCGTGGAGATGTTACTGAGAACAAGAGGCAGGCTCGGTTTGACTTAGGAAGCTCTGCACTGGCCCTCTGTAGTCCATCTGATTTGGATTTGGGTCTGGGTCTAGTATTGGATCTCTTCTGATCCATGCGATAACAAACCAGTCTTTGGGCTTTTATGTCTTCATCATTCCTAAAAGCAATCCCCCCAACCATTTCAGAAGAACTTCCACTATGTCTAAGTACGCATTGTGCATTGTTTCTCTGTTGTGCAACATACTGGCCTTGAGCTATCCGCTTTTAATGGACAAACCCTTTGTGAAACCCAAAACCTAATTGCTCACAGGAATAGGAGCAAACCCTCCTTTTCTGTTACTTCAGTAGCTGGTAAGGTCTATTAACATGCCCATTTGCCCTCCTGATAATCACAAAGGTCTCACCAAACAATTAGTCGATTTTGAAAAAAGTGAGACCCTTGCTCTCCAGTCATCTTTAATTTATCTCTCTCTGGAAATTACATTTTGAGTGATTACACATCACATTAACATATCTCTGCCAGTTTAGAAGTTTTGTAACCAATCAGATAAGACATCAAACTCCAGTGTTCTGTAATGCATATTACTTACCTGAAAACGTGGCAGAAGTTTTGGCCGTTAAAAAGAAGAAAATAGTATTAAATACCAGTCTGAGACAATTTGAGATATGGGTGAAATCACGACGTTCTTCATGGGTCTGACGGTTGGCACACCAATGTAACATCGCCACCTGGTGGAAGTATAGACATTAAGACAACTTGAATTCACCCACCCATCCATTTTCTAAAACCATAAGTCCAATTAACTCAAGGCTGCTTAATCTGGAAGAGACAGGGCGTGAGGCAGGAAACACCCAGGAAAGGACGCCAGTCTATCACATGGCCGTTTGTCTCTGAAGCACAGACAAACCGTCGCACAGGGCCGACTTCACAAACGCCTAACTCACAAGCCTTTGGATAGTGGGAAGAAACCGGAGCTTAATGCATATGTACTCCACAGCTCATCTCTCCCATGCCAGAGAGAGGAGAGGAGAAAGTAAAGAAAAAGCAAAATCTGGTTAGCACCTGATAAGTGAAGGTTGACTAAAGGAATAAAGTTTAGTGTTGAGTGACACTATGTAGTCTGAGCAGTGGTAAACTATGGCAGTGCAGATGTAAAACCCTCTAGAGCAAAGGAAGTTAGTCACTTTGTTATTCGTAAGCAGTATTGATGATGTCATGATAAAATTGTCTATGTAAAAGATTATGCTTCTTGTCATGTTACCATGGCAATGGAGTTCCCCTGTTTAGGTGGTGTTGACAGATTTGTTCTCTTAAAATAACTTGATGATAAACATTTCATAACCATATCCATTTTCTTTAACCTATTTGCGGGTTATAGATGAGTATATGAAGTGAAAAATACATTTATTTAGACACTGAATAAAAAACAAAATGATTTGACTAATAGGTTGCTGTTTATTAAATTTTCTTTGTAAACCGTAGCTTGAAAATATGCATAGAATCTTTTCAAAATTCTAGAAATAGATCCTGAGGATCTACTTACAAAATACAGATAAAGAAAACCCAAAACCAAAATCAGAGGACTGAACATACACCTAACAAACTTAAAAAATATATTTTAAAGTCAGAAAGCATATCTGAAATAATGGATATAATAAAACGCTGCAAAAACGCTCGGCTACCATATGCTATCTCTACTCTGGAACAATCCTTTGGTGCAACAAGCTATAAAAATAATTATATTACATCTTTTGTGTAAGAAATCTTAAGTTCTGCAAGAAAGTTCCTGAAGAGTTTCCAAATGAACTCAACTCAGCTCGCACACAGAAACTCAAGCGATGTGAGAGTTATAATATATAAAGGGGCCCCGCGCTCGTGATGGCTAGCTTCCAGAAATTTTAATAAGTGATTTGCTTCACCTATATGTCCAAAACAAACTGCATAAATTAAAGAACATTCTGGATCTCTGCTTTAAGCTGCTCGGTTAACTGGCTGGATTCAGTGCCTGTAGAGGTGCAGTTGACAGATGCTGGATCAGGATTCTAGGGGCTTCTGTGAGAGAGCTAGCTTCTGCAGGTGGTGGGGGGGGGCTTCTGTGAGAGTGCTGGCTTCTGCAAGCAGGGGGAGTTTCTGTGAGAGGGCTGGGTTCTGCAGGTAGGGGGAGTTTCTGTGAGAGCTGATTTCTGCAGGTAGGGTGGTTCTGAGAGGGCTGGGTTCTGCAGGTGGGGGGACTTCTGTGAGAGCTGGCTTCAACGTGTGAGGTCTCCTTCGTTCATAGCTTCTCTGTCAGCTTTATGGTCACTGCTTTGACCTCTGTGTATTCTGCCAATGCGTATTCTCCGCTGTGGAGGCAAAAGAAAAAGACAGCACAGTCAGGATGGGGGGGCCTATGTGGAAACTACTGGCCCTTACACACAGCAGTCAGTGTGCACTGAGGCTACCATCACCAGACAAAAAAACACGGTCAAGTAATAAGCTTGGCTATGAATATTTTTCAGGCCAACCAGTGCTTATCACTATGCAAGTGGACAGTCCTGTAGAACTGCTGTACACCCCCCCGCCGTGGCACGCATCCCTCTCACGGACATGTGCGAGAGTAGCATGGGCATGCCTGTCGACACCTGCTGGTGATTAACAGCCTTTATTAACAACCTGGTTTTCCCAGTAGGTAGCTGAATACTGTGCTGCAGGAAGAGAAAATAATCTTACAGCTCCCTGCCGAATCCCGACATCTTGTAGCCTCCGAACGGGACCTGGGCCTGAAGGGCGTTGTAGCAGTTAACCCTGTGGGATGGGTAAGGATAAATAGAGGGTAGAAAAGACTATGATGATAATATGTAGAAGCTCAAAACGACTACCTTGCTGTTTAAACATCTGACTCTTTAATGACGACAAATAGTACATTAGATTAAAAAAGAGCTGATAAAAAGTCTACTGGAACTGAGGCGATTTCATGTCACCCACCAGACCGTCCCTGTCTCCAGGGAGGCGGAGAGACGCAGCGCTCGGTCGGTGCTTCGCGTGAACACGGCTGCTGCCAACCCGTACTCCGAGCTGTTGGCCCTCTCCACAGCTTCTTCGTGGCTTCTGAACTTGAAGATACACTGAACTGGACCGAAGATCTGCACAGATTATTGCCCGATCAGCATTTATTTTGGGGGATTTTATGCACAATCTGCAACGGTTGGAAAACGGTTAGACAATACTGACCCCAAGCCCTGCAGGTGTTTATTCAGTCCTTTATGATTTCAGTCTAATTTTGTCAGTCACTACCTGACCGCTTGATGAGATACTAAATGCTAATGCGGAAGTAATTTAACCACTATTCCTACAACTGCTTTGGAAGTATTTCGGCTGGCAACTGTAAGCAGAAACACGCACACAACAAATTATTCACAAAAGCAATCCATAACAATGCAACATTCTGTACCAGCTAGCAATAAACAAGGCTCTTGGCATGAGCCTGTTGGCGCACACTGAAACTTGAAAGAATTTCAATCTCTGGTTTTGTCCTGTTCCTAGTACCTCCTCCTTGGCAATGCGCATGTGGTCTTCGACTCCGGAGAAGACAGCTGGCTGGATGTAGAGACCTCTGTCCTTGATGGCGAAGCCCCCACACTCCAACTTGGCGCCCTCACGCTTTCCACTCTCGATCAGCTCCATGATCTTGTCAAACTGCTGCTGGTCAATCTGCAACAAGCAGGCAGAGACGTCACATCTATCAAAGACCCCCAAGAGATTGTCTGCACTGCAGATGTTTAAGTGAACATAAGATCATTTAAAATGAATTTTTATTTTCCATTTTCTACAAAAAGAAAAGGGCCTTATTTTTAACAATGAGCCACTGTTAGCTGTTTCAAACACTTGGACCCCTACAGCCCTAGACACTTCCTTTTTAGCTATGTCAAAATATACCTCAGATTAGAAAACACAGATGGTTAGAAGGAGAGAACCACCTGCGGTCCATGTGTGGTCTGTGGCTCCATGGGGTCCCCGGCGATCACCTTCTTGGAGTTCTCAACGCTGCGGCGCACAAACTCCTCGTACACCGGCTCCTCAACGAATACGCGCGAGGCGGCTGTGCAACACTGTCCCTGGTTAAAGAACGCCCCCTGCTGGGCTTCCTCCACAGCCAGCTGTACTGCAGAGACAATGAAGCGGTACAGTCAGCCAAACATGGATTATAATAGAGAACTAATCAGCCAATCACACGCAGTCATCACCCCTTACAGACTAGTCCCGCCCTTCTGAGGTTTCTGATATCTTGGATTGCCAAATGATTCAGAAATATCCCCTACTTCATGGACAGAAATAATCCTGTAAAATGCAGACTCTGACAACCATTATTAAATTCCATAACAAAGCTTTCAATGTTGAGAGATGTAGGGAAGGGGTCCCATAATTGCCCCCCACAGACACACACACACACACACACACACACACACACACATTGCAGAAGTGATCCAGAATTTATGTAGGCCCCCTGTGTAATTTCTCTGAATTCAGAATTCAACTGTCTGTGTTGTGGCTTTGAATGCGCAGGTCTCCTGTCTCCTGTGTAATTTATCTGCATTGCGAGGACTGTGTGTGGTCTCTGCTCACCACCTTCAGATGATAAAGAAGTCAAACCCATTGCTCACGATCAGCATCAGCCAGGACGATGCACGGATTCTTGCCCCCAAGCTCCAGGGTCACTCGTTTCAGGTTGCTTCTGGCTGCTGCCTCCTGGATTAATTTTCCAACCTGGAGAGGAAAGTGAAGCATTTCAGAACAGACTCGACCTACAGCAGGTCATCTCAAGACTTGACTTGGGTTTGTCTGGATTAAGTGAATGTCCTTAAGTTAATGACGTCTGTTTCTTAAACTTTAGCTCCCAGCTGAAATGTTACCACGCAAAGCGTTGCATTTTCCATTGGTCACTCAACCCACCCCAACCCATCAGCACCATCGTTTGGGCTGTCGCTGTAACCAATGTCTGGTTTTAACCGAATCCTCTCTCTTGCGTAAAGGTCTTCAGCCACCTTATAACATTACTCCTTATCAGGGGCAATTCCTGTCCAATCCCCTAGTGGGGAACCCCACTCTGATGGAATCGTGTTGCGGATATTTTTCATTAAGTGAATAAAGTAACTGATGTAATTTTTAGCTTCTTAGGCTGGGCTAGTGCCAATCTGATGGCTGGATCAGATACCCGAAACTCGGGTCGAACTCAAACTTAAATGCTCACTTCAGAGGACCCAGTGAAGGCCACTTTGTCGACGTCCATGTGGCTGCATATAGCTGCCCCGGCACCAGGTCCAAAGCCCGGCAGGATGTTCACCACTCCTGGGGGGAATCCGGCCTTGGAGGGGTGCAAACACAGTGCGATCACAGTAATGTTTCATCTATTGCAACACTTCTGAAACTTCTGAGACCAAACAAAGGCCTGTAAAGGACACAAACATGCTAAGCCACCAGGACTCACCTCCTTGATTAGCGCCCCCATGTGGAGGGCAGTGAGTGGAGTCTGCTCGGCCGGTTTAATGACCAGGGTGTTGCCGCAGCTGAGGGCGGGGGCGATCTTCCACACGAACATCAGCAGGGGGAAGTTCCACTGCCACAGAACAGGGGTTAGAGATGATGGGGGCACAACGGAAACAGACTGAATAAAGACAGAGACTCGGCAGTGGCACGGCCGATCTCCGGCGCTCTGGTGTCCTTTCAGAGTGAGTGGCTTTCTCTGTGTGTCAACACTACATGCAGTAATCGCAGCAAGCTGCTCTAGTTGGATTTAATCTTTCATGATGTAATCGCCCATGACTGACAGCTGGATAAGTTTCTTTTATGTAGATAAACTTAAGTGATATTTTGTGGATATAACTGTACACTGTAATGTGTAACTGTAATGGTGAGTTTAACTTGCTTTAAGGGTTGTATTACTATACACCCCAAACAATGTGTCGGATAATTCTTTTGTAGTTTTATTTGGTAACAAAAACAAGGATTAGGTCACCCTGGGAGCTTTCTGGCAGTAAATGTATCCTTCAGCAGAACAGTTCCCCTTGTAATCCTATCCTTTACAAAGATTTGGGTTGGAGGTATGTGATCAGGGTGGGTAAGATTAAGTTTTCAGCTATGCTTGATATCTTATTAAGCCTAGCAGAACTGAAATGTTATATTCTGAAGAAGTTTGGTTTTAAATAATCACCTGATGCTAACACCAGTAGCCCCATTACACTGGTTTTATTTTGTCCTTGCAGAAATGAAGGTTCTAACCCAATTTTGCTGGTTATCAGTTTAGGGCAGTCAATGTTTCCGAAGCAGAGGCTTGGTATTTGTGGTTACCTACAGCTGGCGCAATACTACGTTCAACCTGTTCACACTACCATCCAGCTTAATTGTTTCTTCTTTAGAATAATTTCTTAACAAGAAGCAGAGGTCATGCTGCAGCAAACATAGTTTAAGATTAGATTCTCGGGTAAATGCAGGGATTTCTGGGACTGATCTGTGAACACAGTAAAAATAACTGTTTTTCTGATGAGGTCACTGAGATGTGACACTCAGTTTCACAATGACACCAGACCTGTAAGCACACAAAAAGCTTTAAATCTTACTCACTGGGATGATGGCTCCACAGACGCCAACAGGCTCGTGTCTAGTGAAACACATAAAATTTTCATCTGGAAAGAAGGGGAAAAAGAATACAAAAATTATTGTATGTCTGTCCCTGAATTAACCAGTCATGGGCACTGTTTTAACCACTCTGTTCCCAGGCGGGAGGAAGTCTACAACATTCAGCTACAACGTTTTACGACTGTGCTACATCCTGCTTCCACGTGTTCCGGAAGGATCTTGTGCATCAGTCACCTGTAACCTTGACAATGGTTCTATCGTATGGTGTGACACGCATCACAAATGCGAGGATGTAAAGTCACACCTGAATACCTGATAAATCCAGCCTCTCTGCTGAGGAGGGAGACATTGAGGCTCCTGCACACAATAGCGATTTTTACGCAATACAAAAGGCTCTCTTTTACTCCTGTTACATGCTGGTTTGTCTCGGCCGTTGCACTCGGATGGCTATCGCAGCTAAAATGAGCGTAGCCCTGACAGAGCGCTAACTGAACGAAAGCAAGGAATTTGGGTAGCACTTGTTGTGGGCAGGGTTTGACTCAGCAGGGGGAATATGAGAGGCGAATAGTTCTGGTGTGTGCAGACAGTAACATTTGAGTGCCGAACTTGACTGTGTGGCTGCGGACCACTGTGTGTGGACGTGTGTGGGTGCGGACTACTGTGCGCGGACTAAGTGGGTGTGGACCTCTGAGTGTGTGTGCGCAACACCATTTGGTCAGTAAAACTCAGGAGTTAAGTGGGTAGTCTGGGTTTGTCTCTCATGATCAGTAATAATTCAGTCAGTGATGTGCTCCAGTGCGAGTGTAGTTGTCATCATTCCCATGGTGCTTTGCCAACGACAGCAGCTGGACTGCTCACCCACGGGGATGGTCCTGCCATGGATCTTGTCTGCCCAGCCAGCAAAGTATCTGAGTGTTTTGATGCTTCCGTCAAGATCGATGAAGAACGACTGTAAGAAGGGCTTCCCGGTGTCCATCGACTCCATAGTCTGAAATCACACAGAAAAAAGGGCTTACTGTGCAATTAATCAACCAACAACTGGCCTTTATAAGCATTTAGTAAAGAGTAAAAGAATAAGATAAGAAATTCCCTTATAAGAAGAATTTATGCAAACTGAAAACTAAAGCCAATAGATTGAAGCGATCTGCTAGCATGAAGCATTCCACCCTAAGAAAAAAAAGGTGTTTTTAATTCCCTTCCCAAAGCAGAAGTAGCATTCGCGTTACTCCAGTACGCAGTACCATGGAACATGTTTGCAATTAACAGTGACATGGAAACAGTCATTCCCTAGAGCGTATTCTCCTCTGCTGCATGCGCTCCTGACTGGGTTCCCTAACAAGACCTGGCAGCTCTGGGACGTGATCATTCCAATGCGCATTACAGACCTGATTTAGAGGCGGGGTGGGGGTCTGTAATGCAATCGAGGGAGTTGTCATGATGTCACCCCAAAGTAGATTGTTGTCATTGGGAACTGTCATGTTTCACCTTCACCTTTTCTGTTAGTCAGTCAAGTTTTTCAGTCAACCAATCATTCAATTAACATTCCACTAAAGCATGTACACTGTTTCATTCATGCTTTGTTTTCATTTTCACTGCACTAACATTTCCCTTAATCAGTCATCGCTGTTAGTCATTGTTTATCAATCATCAGCCCAACACTCCCTTATATATACTAGTCTTGTTTCACCCCTCGTTGCCGGATTGTCTTGTGCTTTGCCTAGTCTTTCTTGCATTACTCCTTGTTTACGAAAACTATTATTAAGCGCTTGTCTAAGTCTCAGAGCGGGGTTAGTTACTCAGAGCGGGGTTAATTCTCCTTTGGGTCACCAGGAGTGGCCTGAGAGGAACAGCTCAGGGCAGGAGACAGGCACAGCCTGGAGAGCCACCTGGAGAAAGAGAGAGGCGAGTAAACTAACAAGCCACTCACAGCCAGCAGAACCCGGTCCCTCTCCAGCAGGTCCGCCAGTTTGTGGAGTAGGCGCCCCCGGCCAGACACGTCTATCCTCGTCCAGGGAGAGCCCCTCTGGCCAGCTACTCTAGCTGCCTCCACTGCCTTGTCTGTGTCTGCCTGTGGAGAAAAGAGCCCAGTTTACAGAAACTGTGTGTGTGTGTGTGTGTGTGTGTGTGTGTGTGTGTGTGTGTGTGTGTGTGTCTTTCACATCAGTTTTGATTTTATAATGACTGCAGAATGCATAGAAATGGCCTTTGCTGCTTACGATCCAGTGTTAATGGATTTCACAGCACAGTTTAAATAAAGAATGGAATATAATAGAGGAAAAAATATATATAGTACATATAATAGATTAAATAGATATTCTAAATATAAACAGATAACCTACTTTGTCGGCTTCCTCCACATCGCATATTTTCGCACCTGTAGCAGGGTTATATGTGGCGAACTTTTTGCCGCTTACAGAAGCGTGCCATTCGTTGTTGATAAAAATCTGTGTGAAATCGTAAAAAACAAATAGCTTTAATTAAAACTCTGTAGAGTAGTAGTCGGTTAAAACAGTCGAGACGTGAAATATGAGTGCATACAAATATAGCATTTTAAGAGGTTTGTATAAATATCAGTAACAGGTGCTCCAAGCTGAAGAAAAAAGCGAAAAATTAATTTAGCAGAAAATCGACCGCACCTGCTTACTTCAAGTTGGAAACATTATTTTTATTAGTCTCATAAATTGCCGCTCTTATTATCATGCGACCAAGCAGAACCCGCAAACTTTAGTCCCGCATCATTCGGGACGTTAATGCATACTACGTCACGTTAAAGAAGAAAGGATAAACTTTAAACTTGATAATTTTGCGGTTCTCTTATCACGCGCATATTAAAATGCTTATTAACTTCAATGCTTACCATTCCGTTTTTAAATCGCACATTGAAATTTGATCTGACATTGAAAGCGTCTTGCAAGAAATGCTCGTCAGCAATCTGTGCGGACGAATCTTACCTTGGTGTGCTTCAGTTCGATTGCCTTTAGGGGATTAGGCAGAGGCGGAATTTCCCCCTCTGGCGACCCGTTCTCTGTGGTACCGTTCTGAGCCATGGCAGTTAGTGGAATGTGAATAACTCGGATCGAGCCAGGTCAGTGCACAGTTGACTGGGCGTTTGTAAGAAACTCAGCCGCCTTTATAAGAAAGTTCCTCCCTCTTGTTGGATGACTGAAGGAAAATAAGGGGACTCCGCCCCAATTGTCGACTAATATTTACCGTTGTTCATTCACATCATAGTGGATACCTTGATACCCTCCTCCGCCCCTTCTACTTAGTTTTCTTAAGATGTTACCAGGACAACACCAGTACAGACAGATTTCAAATGTAGGTTGTCGATGGAAACGGATGAATAGTTGTATTACATAAGTTTCTAACTTCAAGGTTTAGGGAGATACAAATTATTTCCTTTGGATGAAGCTCCTTTAGTTAAAATGTACACTAATTGAAATCATTGAAATCAACATTTTGTTTATGAGAACAGAAAAGATTAATTGAAAACTATAAAAACCAACTCACTGAGTTGGGTGGGACAACGGTATCTTGCTTTGGAGTGCATTTCCGCCCATGTGTCTTTATTAACGGACCCCAACGCCTCTGCATGTACGGGTTGAAGCAACCCAATTCCCGACATTCGGGCTAGAGTTGCCCACAGATAATAGTTACCGGGATAATTACCGAAACTAAATTAGTTGTTTTCCCAATTGGTAACGACAACCACAAACCTAATATAGAGTATATGTCACAGTTCTGATATCTAACTAATGAGTTTTAATTAACCCCCCTCCACCACAATATTTACATTGTAATAAAGGTGCTTTAATCTGATTTACGGGAGCATTGGGATTTAGGGATCTCGCAGGTTGCTCGAAGTCGAGATGGGGCAGCGTTTGGGCTAACCAACGTACCCGCTTTTTCCTCTCCATTGCATCTTGTCACTCGTCTTGTCAGAGTTTAATTAAGACAACGAGGCTTGCGCATCTAACACCTCGTAACTAGACGAAGACTCGGTGTGATCGAGCGAAAGGAAAGAGGGGGCGAGGAAACGACGTGAGGGTGGACTGGAAAAGACGAAAGGGAAAACAACTGAAAAAAAGGTGACGATAAGAGGACCGCTGCAGTCAAAATATGACAAGTGCATAGTCTGACTTTATTATGGAAATTACGGGAAATTAAAATGCAGTTGTGTAGCCAACCCACATACATGACGGCAGGCCCGATTGGGTATTTATTTAGAAGTCTCTGATTGCCTTTGAAATAGCAAATAGAAAATTATGTTTAACTGAGTTGTGGTGTTTCATAATCTCAAAATTCAAATGAGTTTAGCATCTCAATGAAAAATACTAAAAGTGAGTGATGCCCTAAGACATAAGAGGACAGCTAAGACACAATTGTAATAATACCTTAATCACCAGTCCACCTAGTGTTCTCATTGGAACCCAAATATCCACAAGACATAAATGCCAAGCAATCAGAAACTGGTATCTGTCCCTGTTAGAGATGTGCTGAGAGCAGAAAGCCTGTCGTGTTATTGGTAGAACGAGCAAGGCTAAGTGTAAGAGGCCCTTTCGCCCCATGCGGTTCTTGTTTAGACCCAACACTGTTAGGGATCCTACTGCAGCCCTCCATGTGAACGAAGAAGCCCTTTCACTTGTTAAAAAATATAAAGGAGAAACTGTCTGCTGCGCTTCAAGCTATGGTAATATTCTGCTTCATTAAATACAGAGGTTTGCTGTTCCAGTTTCAGTAGCAAAAAGGCTAATTATTAATTTGCTCTCTATGAAAAGTGAGATTATGTTAGCCACACTGGAAAAACAATAATGATTGGCCGGTTGGAGTTTAGTGTCCTGAGTGAGTACTGGCTGAAAAGTCAAAACACTAATCATTTAACACCTGTTCCTCCCGGAACTCCTGCAGCCGATGACAGGGTTCAGGGTTGCCCAGCGCCCCCCTTTTATGCAGGGGAGGAAAATTCTTTTGTGAGCACTTGCAGAACCTGTGCAGGTGATTTGCATGGCTAGTGGGGTGACAGGACGCTTTGTGTTTCAGATGAGAGCAATTTGAAAGCTTATTGAGGTACACCACTTTGAATTAAAGCTTATTGAGGGACACTGCCTTGAATGAAAGAGTCTCAGATACTGGATCCATCATCTCTCCATCGCACTAACACGCTTGCAGCAGATCGGCTTTCCTGAGGGAAAATTCCCAGCTGCGCACCAGTGACAGGGCGATCTACGAAATCATGCCACCGTAACATATTTGGGAAGTATGATGAACTGATGAACTCCATGACACCACCTTCCCACCAGAGCAGGTCTGGACGCAAAGAAATATGGCCTGGATGAAAACACTCAGAAGCCACAATTTATTTATACTGCGTTTAGTTTGCAGGCCGTAAAAGGGGTTAAATATGTGGGTAAATGATCTGCTTCTAAATGAAACTATATTTCATTTAATCTCCCTTGACTTAAATGAAAGGTACACTTGAAGGGTAGGTTACATTACATTTGATTGTTTACAGTTTCTTTTGGTGCAACAATCTTGTTTATTACTGATTGCAGAGAATTCCAGTTTGGTCTTTATCTATCTGAAAGTTACACTGTTTCATAATTGTTTTTTTTAAATCCTTAATATTGTTAGGAGTCTTAAATTGGCTGCGACTTGTGTTGGACTACAGGAGCTGAGCGCTTTTCCAGGAGAAAGCTGGGTCTGCCTTGATTATTGTCCATCTCTTCATGTTCTGTACTTTCTGTATCTCAAAGATAACGATTTCCAGAGAGAAACCAATGAAATTCGGGACATCCCCTATAGGCAAAGAAACCCAAATAGCTTATTTGCATTAGATTAAATTCACCAATCAAGTGTTACCTTCATGATGTAATGTTTGGTATACTTTTTCATTGCAGTGTGTAGAATCTGTATTATAATATACTAATGCTTGAGCCAAATACATCTAGGAAGCCCCCTGTTTAAGTGAAATATATAAAGAATATTTACATTTACAGGGACTACAATTCAGACCATTTTACAGGAGCATCACAGAGCAGGCACTTTGTTTAGAGAGCCCAAAAGCTCAAACCCCATGGTAAGGGGGCGTTGGGACAAGGAAGTGCTCCTCTTGTTGGTGAAATGTAAAGTGAGTGATATAATCACATGATAATTTTTAGTTCCTGTAAGATCCACATGTTGCAACACGGTGGTTTCTGCTCAGAGTTGTAGTGCTTGGTGACCGTATTGAAAAAGTGTCGTTGGCCATCGCTGCATAAGTTTCTCCGTTATCCTGTTTCTCAATACCAAAACATGTATATGTAGTCACATACATGTAGTCGACATGGTGGAAAATGACATTGCATTCAGAATTGAATATATCTAGCACTCAGTAGATAATATATCCAGAAATATCGCTTAGCTCCAATTAATATTTGGCTTTCTTTCCCACAACAAGAAATACGCACCAAGTGTGGGCTATGGGAGTGCACAGGAAGTAACATTGCATAGCCCACAATGGAAGTCTCTGTAGGAGAAGTGAACAGTCAATTCAATGATGAGGAGAATCATTGAATCACACCAAACCAAAGGAAGAGAAGACAAAGGAATAGACTGAGTGTGTGAGGGAAGTGGGGCATCTTCAGGCCCCTGACCCAATCAGCTGGAAGCCACAGGGAGAACTGTTGGGCAGTGCAGGGAGTTAAGGAAACCACTGGGAGAACTGTTGGGTACCGCAGTGAGTTAGGGAAGCCAGAGGTGGAACTGTTGAGTGCAGTGATCCCAGAGCTGTAGGTGAAGGGTGGCACTAGTCTTTGTCTGGACGGATGGACTGTTGTGGCACGCCCCAACCATTACAGTGGCCTATTGTTGAGGTGAAAGGCAGTCTGGGAGATTTTGGTCATGGACACGGATTGTAGAGGATCACTGTGTTCAGATGGGGGCACTGATTGTAGAGGATCACTATGTCCACCTGGGGGCTCGGTTTGTAGAGGATCACTGTGCCCACACGTGAGGCTTGGAATATTTGAACGACTGGGGAATGTTTCTGGGCCATATTAGCCTTGGCTGAGTCATAGCGAGCTGAGGGCTCAATTGGCATTATTCCTGTGATATAACGAGTGTAATCAAAAGTTAATTACTACTGGGCATTAATCCTGCTATTAAACAAAAAGCAGCCTTTTGTAATGTGCTTAAAGAAACTATCTTTAAAATATGAGATATAATATTGATGCAGATGTTTTTTGCATTGCTGCTAGGAGGCAGTTCTTTGGAAGGGTCGCTGGGTTGACAATGTGGAGTTCCATAATCACACGGATGCAGGCAGGTTGCCACGGTCGGACCCACTCAGGGAAGCAGGTCTTGTCCTGATTCGTGTGACCGTTCTTCCCGATTGCTGTGCACATTTTACCGATAAGATATGCAAATGTGGTATATTCCACAGGGAAGGTGCTGGAGCCACAAAAGCACTTGGCAGACTCCTGTGGCCGAGTCCCATAGTCCTGCAGCAGGGAAGTAGAACAAAGCACATGCAAAAGGCTGTCTCACACTTTTCATTATCATTTTAATAATAATAATTGCTTTCTTTTTTTGCTTCCATCAGACCCTGTGATTGTGTTTATTAAGGGCTATACAATTATCATTTATAGCCACACGTTCATTGTAATGCAAATTTTCTCTCCAACCACCTTCGAACAGTGTGAAACAGGAAGTTGCGATAATTAGATGTTAACATTAATAAAATTAATAAAATTCTCTCTTAGAATGTCTTAACTGGTCCGTCACAGCTGCTGCAGATTGTAGATCTGACTGCAGCACAGATTGCAGCACGGCAGACCTTCTTCTTCATGCCGTTTGAGCTGTTGAAGTCATTTCATTCCAAGGTGCAAACTGGTCGTGGTCTCAGTGCACTTCTTCTAAGGGGCTTAGAAAAGGAACTGCTGGTAATAACATGTTATAAAGCTGGGGCCCCCACAACGTTGCGGCCTTCTTCAGCAACTCTGCTGCCGGGTACGACACCTGTGGTACAACTGAGCATGGCTTTGGCTACACCGGGGTCTGTGGTACTCAGACCTCACCGTCAGTCCTAATTCCCCCTGTGTTTGGCTGCAGTAGGGTCTGTGGTACTCAGACCTCACCATCAGTACTAATTCCCCCGTGTTTGGCTGCAGCGGAGTCTATGGTACTCAGACCTCACCATCAGTCCTGATTCCCCTGTGTTTGGCTGCAGTGGGGTCTGTGGTACTCAGTCCTCACCATCAGTCCTGATTCCCCCGTGTTTGGCTACAGCGGGGTCTGTAGAAATTTGGCTTTAATGGGAAGGGGCGTGTTGCAATAGATAAGTCCCATCTCCATGGGTTTGTGAACCAAGTGGGCCCCAAAACCAGTTACCTCTGTTTAAATTACCCTGGTATTTTGTTAATTGATTTAATTTGTTTACAGTCAATTATTCTGCGCTCCATCTGATCTTTTCAATTTTAGCGCCTCATTAACATCGGAAGTAATTGCATATCTGTCTCCCGGGCGGGTCTGTGCCCCTGTATGAGGCGACAGTGACTAATGCCATATGGTACACAGGGCCTGCTAGGGCGCCGGGTGCTGGTAATCTCAGCTGGAGGGAATTCTGCGGCTGGTCTTTCTCAGCGTCATGTCTCAGTATGCTACTCTTCTGTCAGAAACACAAGGTGCTCTGCAGATCTCAGCAGAACTCAACAGAAAGCCGTGCTCGGTAGATCTTAGCAAAAAGCTGTTTCTCGGCAGATCTCAGCAGATCTCAGCAAAAAGCTGTCACTCGGCAGATCTCAGCAGAGAGCCGTTGCTCGGTAGATCTCAGCAGATCTTAGCCGAAAGCTGTCGCTAAGCAGATCTCAGCCAATCTCAGCACTCAGAACCAAAAGGGCAGAAACAAAGCTGACAGCTAGTGACTCAGCAGAGCGCCCCTTGCAGCGGGGGCAGTCCACTGACACCCAGCTGGCTCGGGAATTTTGCAACAGAATAAAGGTTTGATAAAAAACTCCCTTGAGGCTAACAAAAGGATAAAATACTTTGGTCATTGGAATGTCCCTGTTTCCTGGAAGTTATCAACAAAAGGCTGCTCCAACAACATTTCACAACCTCTTACAGCTTTCAATGCAATTCAAGTGCAGTGCAGTCAGTAATTTAAGTTTGATTGTGGCCTGTAAATTAGCTCAAATTTGATTAAAAATATTGCCCTCCAGAAAAAATACCATCATTATTGTAGTGTTAATTGTTGTTGTTGTAACAGTAGTTGTTGTTGACATTGTAGTGGCAGTTATTGTTGTTGTAGGAGTTATTATAGCAGTTATTGTTGTCGTAGTAGTTGTTATAGCAGTTATTGTTGTTGTAGGAGTTATTATAGCAGTTGTTGCAGTTGTAGCAGTTGTTATAACAGTTGTTGTAGCAGCAGTTGTAATTGTAATGTTAACTAGTCAGCGAAAAATGAGACAATAGAAAGATACATCCTGGGGGGACCCAGTTAATGACCCCATAGGGAGACTTTCGTTGGTGTTCCAGGATTGAACTCCAGAAGCCACTGATTGAGTCCTATGTAACACAAGTGGTTGGGAATGTGAAACTGATGGCGGATGATTAGACTGTGAATTGAATAGCTCCTTTAAGTCCTCTCACAGAAAGACATATATGTTTTATGGTGATGAATTAACTGTTCATTGCTAACATTCAGTGTTAGACAGAAATGAAAGAAGAAGATTATTAAAAAATTTATAAAATGGCCAAAATGCTCCCCGCTGCTGTGATTGGAGGTTTTAGCTGCCAAGGTCAGGCACCTGGGTACAACACCTGATGGGAGCACAAAGGCTTTTTTTAGAAGAGTCCGGGGGGTGAGATTTCTTACCCGCTAGAACACCTGACACACGATCATGGCGGAATTCAGTTTTATCTTTATGTCTGTGGTACTCAGAGCTCAACATCAGTCCTAATTCCCCCGTGTTTGGCTGCAGTGGGGTCTGTGGTACTCAGAGCTCAACATCAGTCCTAATTCCCCCGTGTTTGGCTACATCAGGGTCTGTGGTGAGATTTCTTACCCGCTAGAACACCTGACACACGATCATGGCAGAATTCAGTTTTATCTTTATGTCTTTACCCATGCCTCACAAAATTAAAGCACCTCACTGCATGAAACGGTAAACCAGATGTGGGAATCAAAAACAGGGAGGAAGTGACAAAAACACAGATGCAATTGTAAGTGTAATTGTAAGATGGGAATCTGTGTTAAGAATCTGTGTTGACTGTCTTGTAAGCTACCGACCACATTATGAGACCTGAGTCTTGGAGACTTCTGACTGTTCCTCTCTCAGTTTAAGCATATGAAAACGGCAAAGCTAATGCCCACCTTCCTCCGTCCTGGGCAGTGAGAGGATACGATTTAAGCCACTTGTGTTAAACGTTTGGGTGTTTTATACTGCAGTATAACTGCTGATAAGAACGTTTTTTTGTTACTTTTTGCCACTCTTTTGTTAACTCGCTAGCCCTTTAGTCCTGAACTGTGATGTAACTGTTTCTTTCTTCTTGGTATTCCTGTCTACAAAAACGCATTGCTAAAAACATGTCATGGGGGTATCACTGGGTTCGAAAGGAAGTTACATTGGGAACTTTACCATCTGCTCTGGGCATTTACCCACTGCTCTTTGGCATAGTAAAGTTTTGCATAATTCCTTTTCCCTCTGGGATCAGACCGACAGCTCTGCGGTCTTTGTCCTGGGTATCTGAGATCAGACCGACAGCTCTGCGGTCTTTGTCCCAGGTCTCTGGGATCAGACCGACAACTCTGTGGTCTTTATCCAGGGTCTCTGAGATCAGACCGACAGCTCTGCGGTCTTTGTCCTGGGTCTCTGGGATCAGACCGACAGCTCTGTGGTCATGAGTCTCTTAATTATTAATTTATTCATTATTTAACTAACCTCTCTGTCCTGTGTCTGTAAACTTGGTTCAAGCTTCATAAAATTTGACAACTGGAGGCCTGATTACGCAGCCAGATTTTCATTCTGTAAAGACTTGGAAAGATTTTTCTAGGATTCAAAATTGGCGCTCAAAAATAAATGAAAGCAATTTTGACAAGGCTGATGAAAGGACCATTTTGTCCAGGCCCTTAAAATGGTAAATACATAAGGCCCCCCCAACCCCCGAACAAAATTCCCCTTTCAGTATAACAGCCACAGCCAAATGAAGTCGAAGGTCATGCTAGAAAATTCTTAAGCAGCAGTTGCCCTTTTTTTTGGGTGACTAACTGAATTTAGTCATTCCTGGGTGCTTTTCAATAAGGGTTGGATTAAGACCTGCCCTTGACCAAACCTTTGACTTTAGTCGGAAAAACTCTGAATAAAGGGAGGCTAACAGCCTATTCTACGCCTTGCCCCCAAATGCCCCTGGGCACAAGACAAAAAGTCTGCTACTCCGATGAGTTTCCAAATGTTTGGTCACGCCCATGTTTCTGTGGGTGTTCGCTTCCTCACAGATCATTTTATGGCTCATTTCAAGTCTTTTAAAACAGTAAATAATATCAGGATGAAACACAATTTTCATGGTCATTCCTCCAGGTTTTTTTACAACTTTTCCCTAGGCTGAAAACTCCAAAACATCGAAGTTACCCCTAACCTTTGTCTAATGTAAAAAGTGTAAAAGCTGTCTTGTAAAAGTCATGTAAGTCATGGAATGGCTTTTAGGCTCGTCACCACCAAGGACAGTGCTCGTGGTCAGGGCGGCCTCCTCCTGTACTATTGTAATCTGTCCAGATGAACCCACAACACAAGCCACACCTGTGGTCTCACCTATGGTCTCACCTGTGCGGTTCTGCATGCCTCTATCACAACTCTATCCGTTTCATCATGCCCTGGGCTTTGTTATCTCTGACAAATACCACCCTGGCGCTTGCACTGATTGGCTACTGGGCCACGATTAAAACGATTAGGATCACTCAAACTTTTGAGCGTGAAACGCAGGGCATAGGTTAAATACTGCTATTTTAACGGCTTCCTAGGTTTCCTCTAAAGATCGAGAAAGCAAAACCAAGTGGTTTCTGTTGTAGCTCTGGGTATCACAGGAAGACCACACACAGTGTCTCATGCTCCAGACATCCTGTTATCCACTCTTCTCATGTGGAGGATGGAAGGGCACCACACACCACACACCCCACACCTCACACCTCACACTCCGCACCACACACCAAACACCCCACACCCCTCTCCACACACCCCACACCCCAAACTCCCCACCACACACCCAATATCACACACCCCACATCTCAAACACCACACCTCACACTCTACACCACACATCCCACTCCATACACCCCACACCACACACCCTACACCTCACACTCCACACCCTACACCTCATACCCCAAACCACACACCCCAAAGCTAGCTCTGTCTGCTGCTCTGTGGATTTTTGTCATTTTGTACAGAAATAACTTGAGACTGAGAGATGAGTGTTCAAAAGAGGGCTGTCATTGCTTGATTTAGTCTGGGGTCTTAATAGTCTGATTACGTGCTCCTGGGGTTGTCACTCAGTTATTCACCACCAAACCGCTCTAACTGTCAGAACCATGAAGCGCCCCAGAACCTCAGTTTTAATAAAAATCATAAGAAGTAATAATAAGAATCACTGTCAATACACAGAATTATATTTAAGTTGATATGATTTAAATTACAGGGTCCTAAACTCTACTCCCCTGTTAAACTCCCCTGAATGGGTTGCGCTATTTTCTAGTCAGATACTACCACCTATTGGTAGCGGCTTGAACCATCATCCTTCGAAACTGTAAACCTTTTCAACACAAATACACCAGTGAAAGTAACTATCCAGTAACCAGTTAAGGCTATCCTCAGAAGGTTTTCCCTCTGCTTAAGAAACATTTTTGTGTTCATCAACAGTAAAATGTTCCAATTCACGACTAAACAAAATATGAAAAATTTAGATTCTGCCCATGCTGAAACAGTTCTGACCTGACATTTCTATCTTATTCATTTAGCGGACGTGTATTTGTATTTGTCTTCATATGGCTTATATTACACTGCTCCCTGTCAGTGTCTTCTACATACCCCCCTTTCAGTCCCACACAGTGTCTTCTGCAGTTCCCCCTTTCAGTCCCACACAGTGTCTTCTGCAGTTCCCCCTTTC
>JAOVYW010042996.1:0-25955 GCA_025775045.1 Hiodon tergisus
TATGTGATTATATATAGTCTATATTCTACACTATGTGATTATATATAGTCTATATATTCTACACTATGTGATTATATATAGTCTATATATTCTACACTATGTGATTATATATAGTCTATATTCTACACTATGTGATTATATATAGTCTATATATTCTACACTATGTGATTATATATAGTCTATATATTCTACACTATGTGATTATATATAGTCTATATTCTACACTATGTGATTATATATAGTCTATATATTCTACACTATGTGATTATATATAGTCTATATATTCTACACTATGTGATTATATATAGTCTCTATATTCTACACTAGATGCCACCCACTTCCATCCAACCCTCTTTGTGGTATGTCCTACCAGAGTGAAATAATTGATGTCCTCAATTACAGAAAATACAACAGTGAAAGAGAGGTCAGGTCATGTCTACACCCACTATTATTCAAAAGGCAAGAATGGAGCAAGAGTAAAAGTTAAAGCAACTTTGAAGAATTAAATGTTTTTCACAAACAAAGTTCATTGGTTTGAATGTTCAATGTGCAGAAGGCATAGCCAGCAGAAACACTCACAATACACTTAGTACACCTCTAAACTGTGAAAGCTTAATTGTTCAGATTTGGTTTTAAACAGTGTTGAAAGTCCTGTTTTACAAGCACTATTTATTGCTATGTGTCTTTGAAAAATAACAATGGAAAAGCACTGAGTCTATTCTCTAATGCCTTCTCTACAATGGCATGAAATGTGTACAACAATATCTATGAGATAAAATAAATGAAATAAAATGAAGTATTTTTGGTTATTGTGGTTGCACATATAAATAAATAGTACTGTGTCACCATCATGTCAGGGACTGGTGATGTTTTCTCTCAAACCCTGGTTTAAAAGGAGGCAAGCGTCGGGGAGATGTGGAATCTTTCCGGCACATTCTCTCCTAGAACCCCCCCCCCCCCCCCAAAAAAAAACAGGCCAAAATCTGCACATCTGCTTGGTGGCTGGGAACGTTGACCCAGCAGTGACAAAAGACTGCCAGATTGTATTTTTTCACAATTGCGTCTTCTTTCAATCCCCTCGCTGTTTTAACTAATTGTAAACTGCTTTACGCAATGTGGCTAAATATCCCTCATACTCGGGACAGTTCTGCTTAACGCTGCACAATTGTGTGTGTGGAAGCTACATTTCACAGCTAGACAAAGGGGTCTGGGCCTTTAACTGATACGGTACTTGGCTGTCTTCAGCACAGTAGACCTGAATCTGAGACTAGCTGTGGACTGACGTCCCCACCCAGGACGTTACAATGTTATAAAATGTTATTAATCGATATACCCATATAAAAGTGGAAATAATAGTTATTTTTGAATGTACTTCATTTTTTTAAAGGGAAAAATCTTCTCTTCTACCTAGGGACATGGTCATGTTACAACTTTGCTAGCTGAAAAACTTAACAGAATACAGGCACGTTGAGATAATTAAGAATAGTAACGACCATGGAAGGAAAGCTCCAGGTAATTTTTACTCATAAGCACCACCAGATAAACGTATTAGATAGGAGACTGAAAAACACAAAATCAGCTGGACAATGAATTGCTTTAAGACCTGTTGTTTAATGTTGATTTCTGAAAGTTTTACTCTGTTGCCTTTTGAGTGATATTGTACTAATAAGGTTTCCGCTATCCCGTTCTTTGACTTTTCATTGTTCATGTTTCCAAAGCAGAACACTGACGGGAGAACGGGGGGGGGTCTCAGCCTCTCCCTGGTTTCAGTAAAGCTAGAGACGTCAAAGGCAGGCAGGTGGGGCAATTTAGAGTGCAGTCTGCGAGGATCCGGTATTATTTAATTAAAAGCCCCAGTAAAACCGAGGCGCGTGATCGAAACATAACGGGCTTAGCGTCACAGTTGTGCAGACATGACAAGGGGGGCCTAGTGTCACTTGCTCCCATCCTCGTCTGATGGAGATTTAGGGAACCATTTGATGGGAGACTGCCACCACATGCAGTATACTACAAACGACGCAAAACTGAACATACTACCCAGCGAATGTGTTCATTTGGGCTTTACCTAAGGGGAACCTTGGAAGCTTTTCTCTGACAACAAGTGTTGCAAGCAATGTCCCTTTTTTTCAGTGTTATCTAATGTCCTGTATGAAAGAGAGATTTGGAGCGAAAAAGGATTACAGTGCACCCCTATTGTTTGGTCTAAAATGCATTAGCTTCTTTATCAAGCCATAGTTAAGAGTAGAGATCCAGATTTACAATTTCCATCTGGTAGGAAGGGGCTAGAGTGGAGGGTCTGGAGTGGCACTCTAATCGGATAGGCATTAGGGAAAGTAAAGCAGATTGGGAGACAGGCCCATGTGTTGGCTATTTGGAGAACATCCAGCTATACCTTAAGTGATATAATATGGATACAAGGGGGTGTGGGCTTAACACAGGGAAGCCACAGAAGGGCACGACGTGTTTGGACGTGTCCGTCGAAAATGAAGACACGTAAACATAAGACACGTGAACATAAGACACGTGAACATAAGACACGCGAACATAAGACACGTGAACACGAGACAGGTAAAAATGGTGACTGTTTAAAATGATAATAAACCGTGATTGTAGCTGTCAGTGGTGTGGGACTGGGTTACTGTGGGCGTGTCTCTCAGCAGTGTGGGACCGAATGCAAAAAAGCATGGTAATTGGTCGGGAGAGGAGATTGGCATTACAGTCAGTATGAATAGTGAGATTGTAAATTAGTAATGCAGGTTTTTAAAAAGCGAAATAGAAATGAAACAATGTTATTTTAACAATTATTCACAGAATGGAACTACAGTCGGAGTAGTCGTCGCATCATAGCTGCCGCCAATAACTTTGATGGACAGATGACTGACTAGCCAAGTTCATTTTCAATGGGTTCTAATTTTAAGCATGTTTGGAGAAACCCAATGAAAAAAAAGCGTGTCAAATTGCATTTAGCAAAAAAAAAAGTGCTTAAAAATACAAACATTTGCTGGACTAATTAAAGCATCTCTTTTCCCCCCTATCCTATCCCAGGATCTGAGGTCACCACCACTACTGCAGTAAATAATACCAGTTAATAAACCTATGATTGATTTTTAGTCAGAGAACCTCCCATTTAAGGGCATGGGTATTTGTGACAACAACCAAAGGAAGAGAGATTTTTTCATTACATCGGACCCATGGTTGGTTTAATCTGAGTAAAGCTGGAAATTATGAGCTGGGATTCAGGGTCCAAACAACAGGCACCAAAAGACAGAAAGATTTGCCCCTCATTTTCTTAACAAGTTACTCAGCCACACTTGCTGAAGTCCTGTGCCTGTGATTTCATTGAGGTGAGAGCTTGTTTCTGCCAGTGTCAACAGACCTCTCCACTCCCAGAAGCCTTCGGTCTCTGCCTCGATGGGCTGATGTCAGCAGGAAAAACAACATGACAAAGAGTCCCATTTAACCTCTGACCTTGGAATGGCTAGAGTGGTTCAAATTATATTAGTCAAAAAATCTGTAATTTTCAGCTTGTTTTGGTTTTTATGAGTTTTCCTTTCTTTCTTCACAGAGCATTGTGTTGTAGGGAAAGGAAGTGTGCTCTTCAGGGGAGGGTTTGTGGAGGACAGAAATGAATGGTGAGCAGCAAAGCCCCAGTTAATCATCGTAGCCGCTGTGGCCCTATGCAAAAAGAGGTGGAAATTAATTTTCATTCTTTGCCATTTGTCTCTGTGAGTTCATCGCTGATGTTTATTAGTCATTTTTTAGAACCTCCCAGCATGCCATGCAGCCGCCGGTGCCCACCCCACCAGTCTCTTGACAGGGGGACAGATGGTGCAACACCCCCCCCCCCCAAACCCAGACCGCCTGCTCAGAGGGCCCTGACTCAGTAGTAGAGCTGTCGTGATTTCCCTCGGGAAATTCTGCTGATTATTGCAGCCTTCCGCCTTCTCTGAAACTCACAGTCATGCAGAGGGACAACATCTACACCCACACAACCACACAACCACACACCCACAACACCCACACACCCATACACCCGCACACCGGCACACCCGCACACCCGCACACCCGCACACCCGCACACCCGCACACCCGCAACCCACACAACCACACACCCACACACCGGCACACCCACACACCCACACACCCACACACCCGCACACCCGCAACCCACACACCGGCACACCCACACACCCGCAACCCACACACCCGCTCATCAGAGGTATCAGCGAATGGTGGGGGGCATTGATGGCTAAAGCGACGCAGAGACACGTGTAGAGAGAGATTTGTGCGTTCTCAACTACACCCAACATGTTGATCATGCACAGGGGGGAATTGTACAGTACAATATTAACACATTCAAATATTTTTCCCATTCTGAACGCTAACCCACATTTTGCGTGGGAGTAGTTTTAACCCCTAAATGTGCGTGAATTGGAAAGAAGAATTAACCAACTGCCTCTGAAGGACCATTAATTGCTCACTATTTACTAGCAATTGAGACAGTCAACCATTCCTCACACATGAGGCTGTCAGAATGTGTGCCAAAATTCCCAATGACCATAAATCAAAATGTACTGTATATTTTCGTGTCATATGTAACTGAAACATATATTATCGAAGCCACATATTTATAAATAACCTCAAGATGAATATCTAATAAGAAAATTCTTATCATAGGGTAGTGTTATTTGACCTTAAATAACCTGCTATAACAATGTTATAAATCTGGGTCTTTTTTGAAATGTCAGTGTATTGAGAGCATAGTACACATCTGCATATTAATGAGGAATGTAAGTTTTTGCTCTTGAAAATTGTTTGCAACTTGAAAATGTCCTTGTTACCAAGTATGAAATCCCACCATAATAAAGACATGTTTAACTACCATCATTATTGGAGTGATGATAAAATAAAATAAAATAAAAACTTCTACTACTATGCTTAAAACAGTGAACAAACATAGCACTTTGTACTCCCTAATTTATTTTCTTAATATTCAATGCTCAATAGGAGGTCACTTTATATCCTTTACTAATTATCCTACTTTCTTTAATGTTTTTTTGGCAGTTATACCGTATCTTTAATGATCTTCCCTAAGACAACTTTGAGCGATTCTAGTTGGAGAGGGGTTGTTTGAAAAGATTACATATCGATTTTGGAATCCCTGAAACCTTTCTTAATTTGAACTCTTTGTAAATACCCTTTCAAGCCCCCGGAATCAGAGGAACCAGTAGAATTACCCAGGACAAGTCACCCGTCATCGCCCGCTGTGACCAATTAGGAATTAGGCCTTTGGTGTTGGAGGGGTATGAAAGGTGAGACCGTGAGTCAGTGAAGTGCTTGGGGAGAATCCCCTTCTCGTTGTGGCTGGCAGTGTGTAAAACGAATGATCACAGTGGTCCCTTTGTCATCCAGAGTCAATCTGTGTCCGGCGGGGTCAGAGTCGGCCGCAGACAAAGGCTGTGACGGAGGAGAAACTATGGGGGTTTAGGACCGGGCTCTTGGGAGGTGTAAATCCTGCGGCCCACTTCAGGCCCACAGGTGCGGGACAAAAGGAATCCTCAGGAGAATCTCATCTCATAGTTATCCCCGTCGTGCGTTTAAAAAAAAAAATCCCAGTAATGATGACGTGTGGCCAAGCTTTCTCAAGTGTAGGGAATGCCTCTGGAGTCAGGAAGACACGGCAAGGAGACAAAGTTGCAGTCTAAAGAGTCTATTGCCAACGTGCGTGCACAAAGCGTGCACCCAGAGTCTACCATCATAGCCTATTACGCCCACCTCCCCACCCCCCAATATACCATCTCAGAAGGACTTACACAACTTTTGAACAGATACATTCTGTACGGAACCCTGAGGTAGTGAGTAATGAGAAGGCTTGTGTGCGCGCATGCAGAGCGCGTCCACGGTAACCAGTAGGGCATAACCTAAACAGTCCCGTCTCCCACAGGATGTGTTCATAGCCAAGGCCTTGTTGTGGTGCCAACCACCGTGCCTCCGTTGTACCACCCCTCCCGTTGTAACGATTTTCACTTATTATCCCTGATAACTCATCAGCTTTCGAACCTCAAGGAACTGAATGAACAAACTCAGGTATAAGTGTAAAGATTAAAATGAACTCAATTCAAACAAATTCACTAATCGTTATATGGTAGTCAATATGCATCATACAGTAATATAATGGGAAAACGTTGCTTGTGTGTGAATATATGAATGTGTGATTAAAATAAGCTGATCATGTGAAAAGATCAAAGTAATAGCAATGATAGTAATAATAAACTTGAAGTAATAGTAATAGACTATAGACGGTAGACACATGAAGGACCTGCCTTGAAATCTGTTCAGTATCCATAAAATAAGATGTAAAAAAGAAGAAGGTGGTTCTCTGTTTTGAGTGATGAATTAACTCCAAACCCTATTTTTGCCCTACACGCCTGCGCTCAACTGAAGAGAATTTCCACTGGAGGATCTCCTGATGGCTGTCTGAGAGGGGTTCTCAAGCCACAGATCACAGAGCATGATCCCATTAGCCCTATTCAGACAGCCCTTGTGTCTCACGGTGAAGACGATTCACAATCATAAACGATTCACAATCAGTTGTGTTCTCTGAGGACAGTCGGACCTGGGCCAATGGAATTGGATTAGCGAGTTCCGTTCCCGGGGGCCGGTCATAGCAACGCAGATTCTGTTCTCAGGAGCCTGTTGTTGGTCCCTTGCCTGTGTTTTTGATCCTGAAGGTGTACTGATCTGGAACAGCAAAATGCATATTTCCCAATACAACGTGAACCCCATTGCTGAAAACTGATTGTACAGCGCTAACAGCAGTTTTTGACGTTTGTCCAACGGCAGTTAAACGTCAGAAATGTTGCTGTCATCTGGAAGCGCAGTGCTGCGCTATCAATGTAAGAGGCTGACTTCTCTCTAATGTTCCCTTCATATATTTAATACCTGTATTGTATTTAATGCCTAAGATCTAAAGTCCTAATTTCCTTAAATCTGTGATTTCAAATTATTTTTCAGACGTTACGTTTGATTTATCAATGTCTACTTGCTTGTCTTAATTGAATTTGCGTGAGTTGTTCTTCCTGTGAAGCATTCAAACCACAGTGTCCCATGGGTGTGATAATGGTTTTTGAGTAGTATCTATTACAGACGTGGGTGGTCTGCTGCTGGAATTTTTTGTTGTTGTTTATTTATAGTAGCAAATGAATTAAAACAACTGCAGGGAAAGCCCAGAAGTTTTCCCTTGAGTCTTGTAGAAACAGATGACATGGACCTCAAAGGCCTGCAATAAAGTGGTTTGTTGATTGGCTGAGCAAACTTTGGGCAGTTTGGGAACTGAGCATGTGCGAAACACACAGGTTAACACATGGGTCTTTTTTTCTCTCCGCATCGAAACAGCGACAGATGTTTCTCGAAATGGCAGAAGGTGGGTTTTTACGTGCACAAATACCTACAGGAATAATTAAAGTGTAAGGGGTTTAGTGAACGTAATCTGCTTTCACTAATCTGGGGCACCAGACCTGGCCCGCCGACGCAAACAAGCTGCACAGACAGCGTAGGGAAAGAGCAGCAAGATTGACACCCGTCAATGGGTCTGTGCACAAAAAAATCAATATACTGTATAAGGTATCGCAAAGGTACGTAATCTAAGTGAATAAATATTCAGCTATGTGAATGGGTAAAATGTAACATCTGTGTTAGATAGATAGATAGATAGATAGATAGATAGATAGATAGATAGATAGATAGATAGATAGATAGATAGATAGATATTCCTTTATTAATCCCCCGTAGGGGGAATTCCTGATTTGTCACAGCAGCACAGGGGAATGTAAACGAGCAAAATACAATAAAATTAAATTGAAGTTTAAGACAATAACAATTACAATAATAAATAACGATTGTGTGCAAAACATATCCAAAATAGTGTGCAATGAGATGCAGTGAAAAACAGGGTCTAAATCAGAGTCTGCCAGTTGGGTGCTGTGGCGTTGTGGAGTCTGATGGCTGATGGCACAAATGAGCCTCCTAGGCGCTTTAAGGCACGGGGCTGGACAAACCTTTGTAGCACCTTCAGCTTATCTTGATCTAAATGTGAGTGGCTTCCAAACAAAGGAATAAATGATGTAATGTAGCAATACCATTTCTAGGAATAAGACGGAACCGGCCGTTCAGAACATGGATGAACCGCTTTCCAGTCTGCAGCAACTCTGTGATGCCATCCTGTCAGCATCCCTATAGAACGTTTCCAACGCCTTGGAGATTGTCCCCGAGAATTCAGGCTGTTCTGGAAACAAATGGGGGGGTCCAACCTGGTACTAGATGGGTGTACCTAATAAACTGGCCATTGAGTGTAAATATATTTAGGGTGCATAGAGAAATGTAGCCTGTGCCCCGGCCAAACAGAATTCCTGAAATAACAAAAACATGGGTAAGATGGCACAAACACATACACCAAACGTCACAATGCAACACAGAAACACTCCCCAGAGGTTAGTGTCCGCAACGTGATAATGGGATCCTGGCGCAACGGCCTTGTGCTCTTTGCTGGTCCATCTGGCAGCTGGCAGCCCTCCCCGTCTCTACCTGCAAGGCAACAAGGCACCCAGCCGGCAGCCAGACTGCGCACAGCTCACTCACTCGCAAAATGCTACAAATGTACCTCCCATAACCGAGGACTTCAGGCAGTGTGTCACCACCAACGGCATGGCTGTCATCTCTCATCCTCCCCTGTTGATGAGATCAGTCTAGTTCCCACTGCTGTGATGAGGAGGTTAACGTAGACGTCTTCGGCCTGCAGCGTTTCCGGAAAAACAGAAATTCAAAAGACAAAACCAACACGAAGCAAAACATAAAACACTGACTGATACAAACTGATACCAAACTTTAGCAATATTCAACTAAATGTAAAAAAAATAAAACAGAACCTAAAATAAATTAAACAGAACGAAGGTTACCTGGCACCAACAACAGCTGCCACCAGTCTGCACCAAGTCTGGATTACTCACTTCGTTCTCATTGGACTTCTTTTTTAAAGCCCCTGGCTTCTTGTCAACACAGGGTAAATTTACAGAAGCCCAAGCAGGAAAAAAACAATACCCAAAACCAATATAGAAAACTCATTGAAATAAATCCCCATACTTCATCCGCAGTTAACGCCAAGAGAAGGTGTTGCATTCCGTGTCCAATCTGTTTCAAGGCTTGAGTTTCGTCTGATAAAAAAGCTCAGTTTTAGTCCAAAGTTCCCTGGCTCAGATTCTCGACAACAAATAAAAAAGCCCGTCACCATCTGCAAAATAAATGTCAGCTTACAGTGAAAGGTTCCTCGTTCTCAAATCATAGCAATCCAGCAACTGGGCAGGGCATGTAATAGATGCGCTGAAAGTGAGTGTGGGAATTTTATCCTTTAACTCCATCCTCTTCCACCGCTCAATCTTACCCTCTCTACGTCTACTTCCTGCTCTGATCTCCCATCTCCCCACGTCCTCTTGCTGTTCCCCCCGACTGCCAGATTACACACGCTGGAAAAATGGACAACCAGTCGTGATTTATGATCAATGCATGCAGCTGGAGCTCACTCTGTCATAATGGAAGCAGCACTGCCGGGAAAATGTCGATGTCTCCGGTGCCAGGCGGCGGAAGTTGTGAGGAGAAAATCGATAGAATTCTGCACCATTCATACGCAGATGTTATGATGAACAGGTGTCATTAATCAATGTTCTGACGAAGAGAACCAAAAATGGATTAAGGACTACGTTTGATCCTTGCTGGCATGGCAAGCTTCACTCGTTCTCAGGCAAACCAAACCTGTCCGTCATTGTTCGTGAGGAACAGCAGTGACAGAACTTAATTGCATTAAATGCCCTCACTTGTTAAGTGTTGTATGCACTCACTGCAACTTGCATTTCCATAAAATAATACATTTAGAGAAAAGCTGCTGATTCAGAGCTGTGACTGGTGTGGCTTTCTTCCATCCCATCTCGGATACTGTCCAACGTGTCCCACTAATTTTGTTGTGCTTTTCCCCCCCTACCTGTTGTGATGTTGTGGGGGTGGCAAGAGCATTGGGTTAAAAGGATGAGGAGACAGTGACAAGTCTAATCAAATCTCCGTCGCCTTCCTGTCTGCTAAGTGTTAACCCTGCCAATCAGCATGAACGAGAACCCTGGCGGTGCAAATGAGCGCCTGTCAGGGTGTCCTTGAGGTGCCCCAGGCGTCTGCCCCGCACCTCTTCCGTCCTCTAGACCTGACAAACGTGCCCCTCCTCGCTGTGGCACCATCACGCATGCTCAGTTAACTTACCCCCCCCACACCTCCTGGTCAGGGTGTTGACAAGGAGAGTCCCGTGAGGAGGCACTTGTATTTACTGGGACATTACAGCCGAAGTAAAACAAGCTCCTAGGCTTATTTTAGTGCTCCAGAGATGAGTGATTAAGGAGATGGATTGATTTTTGTAATGAAACCACAGCCCTGACCAGCTATTCACATTTCACTAATGCACCACGGGACAGAATCAGTGGGCAGAACTGCTGGGGGGGGGGGGGTTCACAGAAAGGGGCGCGAAGGCACAGGCAGACATTCCTGAACTGAGAAGCAAAGCTGTCACTTTCATTTCCCCTCAACCAACCGGTGCTGTGCATGGGTGTGGCCAGCTGGCATTGGCCCCAGTACTTTTCAAGGCGTCATGGCCAACATACATTCCTGCCCCACCAGTTTTTGTGCCAGTTATCTAAGAAGGGGTATTGGTGATGGGTACTGCTCCTGAAATAAACACCTAGCTCTCAGAATTAGTTTTAGCATTCCCATGATGTCGTTCTCCCTTTAATGACTGTTTGGTAAATTGAACCCTTATTTCTTTCTCCACAAATTTAACCCTGACAGCGTAAAATGAAGCCTGGAATTTGAATTTCTAGGCCTAGGCAATACACAGCTTTTCAAAGGGTTAGCTTTCAGTGGATTTATATACTTGTCTCATGACATTTTCTGTCAACTTCTCGTTCGTTCCTTGTGGGCTGCAGCTGTTCAATTTAATTACGTCATCCAAAATATACTTTTAATATCATGCTTTTAGTTGTTTTCGGGATCCAGAAGTAATGCCTCACCTTCACATAGATGTGCTGCTCTTGTATTGGGCCAATCTTTCTTATAGATAACAGAATGCAAACAAACTTCCGCATGCTTGGTTCACAAGCACTTATTCGTGAATATCTGAAGTTTGGTGTGAAAATTTAAACCGGAAGCACATCAGTTTCCCCGGTCTTTGTCGACCAACTCCATCACCCTTGGACTGCTGTTATATATCCAGGTGACTGTCATGCAAAATAAGTTATTTATCTTTATAATACATTTGGTGATGGCTGCAGCACGCGTTCTCCTCCATTCTCCACTCACCTCCGGTCTCTTCGCCGATAGACTATGATTCATCCATGCAGATTACTGTCACTCCATAACTTTCCCGGTCGGGATGCGGAACTCATCACCAGCTTTGGTTGTTCTCACAGTGAATACCGTTCATTAAATTCAGAGACAGTAAAATTGTTTTTGCAACAGCTTTTCCGCAGTCTAATGAAAAGTAATGACACTGGAAACTGGGAATCAGACACTTGCACGATTTGTCAAGGTGGGGGGGGGGGGGGCACGCTCCCCTCACAACAAGGACGTTCTGTCGCTGTAATTACTCATCCCCTTGGCTGAAGCTTTAATACAAAGTGTACAGTAATTCAAAGACCCTTATTCTGTCCAGGGATCAATAGAGACTTTAAGTGGAGAACAACTCATACCTCACACATTGATCTCTTAGTTTCTAACCGGGATCTTCCGTGTGAAAAAGGGTTCTCTGTATAAAATCAATATTGTAAAATATGGGGGGGGAAAAAAATCATATTTTTTCACAAACAGGAGGATTCAAACCCAAATCACAGACATACAAACCCATACTGATCACCCCATTGCTTGTCAGTAATTAACGATTGAAACTTGTCTGTTTTGTTTGCTAATTACTGATGAGTGGCAGGGTGCTCAGCCTCTGGTTTACACTCATCCTGCCTATATCTGCAATCACAAGTGCAGTCTTTGCAGCTTTTCGGAAGCCTTACAAAGAAACCCTATCAGTCAGGTCTTAGTCATGGCCCCCATCGAATATCTGTTACCATGGTTTTATATGGCCCCCGGAAAGCACCTTTGTTCAGTTAAGTCAAGACCTTGGCCCCGATGGAGTTATGAATTTTAATTTGATAGTCCTTGACAGTTTAAGGGTCAGTGAGTGGTTTCAAAATAAGAGAAAGGAAATGACTTTTTCCATTTCCCTCAGTCCCTATTGAAGCTCTGGAGTTTAGCAGGTGGCGTGATGTAATTTATAGATGTAGATACCTATTGTTACCCCTGATCCCAGATTACAATCTCTGTATTAGTGAATGAAATAATACATAACACAGGTTAGAGGCCAGACTGTTCGCAAAGCAATCAGTTGATTAATTCAATCATTTAAAATGTTACTTATATTTTACAATATAAATAATCACTTTCTTTTTTTCATTTTATAAATTAAAAATAAACCACTTTGATGTTTATTAAAGAGCAGAAGTTGGGATGAATGCAGATAAAAAACATTTTTTAAAACCCTAATACACCATTCCCCCATTCCATTCTTTATAGAGAACTGGGGCGGTCAGCACATCTGCACTGCAGTTCTAATCAACCTTTGTTAAATTCTCCAAAATGTATGTTACACTGTGAATTTACACTGGTACATCAAATATATTCAGGGAAATAATGAGCATATTTCAGCATGCATTTCTGTAATGATTTTGACCATATTCCCAGACAATGTTTGTAGCCATGAAAGGCAGTAAAAAAACAGAACCCCTGGAACAAGAATCATAAAACAAAACACAGTTTGTGTTTAAATACAAACTCCTGTAAGATGCCTCTGTATGTTGCTTAGGCAACAACATTTTTAAGAATGCCCAGTCCATTCCCTGTAATTCATCAATTAAGTCTGATGGCGAATAATACGTTAATAACCAATAATGTGTTCATAACCAATTATAACCAATTATAAATGAGATGAATTGCTTCTCAAGTTTTTCTTATAATTCTTAACACCTCTGTTTGCCTGCAGATCGCCCTTTCCCATTTCCCATCAGCAATGCGGTGCTCACACAGTGCTCACAAGGGACAACATACAGCTTCAGAGTCAAAGACCCCAGAGTCACCGTCAGGTCGACCTGTCCTACACGTTTGTGTACGTTTCTTTATCAAGCAGTTGACACCGGACCTGGTTTGTCTGGTTCTTTAAAGAATGTGATTTGCCTGATCTCCAATTGAATGGTTTTACCCCCCCGTCACAGCACATCCCATTCGTTGGTCAATTCGACAAAGACAAACGCGACGCTAAACCTGAACAGCAGGGCTTTGCTTAAACCAGTGTCAGAAAACAAAGCCTTTGTTAGAATTTACTTTGCCATACCCGAGTCGATTGATCAGTGTCGATTCAGGAACACTGGCAGATTATGACTACCTCACTGACATGTGCTTTAAAGTATACAGACATGTAGGGGCATCCAGTGAGATTAATAGACCCCTACTGACCTTTAATAGATATATTTATTCAATTTTGTTTTACATCGCTCAAGAAAGTCAACTTCACAATAGATTTCTTCTTAATGAAAAATGAATTATGCACATCATTTTAGAACTTAGAGCTTTCAGATCCCGACCGTTTAATGGTATGGTGACAGGGTGAGTTCTCCTTTGACATTTCTACTGGAAGGTGGGGGTATGGTTTGTGGGAAGGCCTTTAGCCCTGAGGGAAGTGGAGCCCTTTGCTGTGATCGATGGGGTGCTGCCTTCATTATCAGCCCCCCCCACCCAACAAACCGACTGTCCTCTGAAAGTCCAAGCACCAGGCCAGTTAAGTACAGCAATCTCCCCTTGTTGTCTTCTGTTTTCTAAATAATATTGATCACAATCCATTCCACATTTTAATGTACATCAACCTGTGTGCTGTATATCAACCTGTAATTGTTTCTCATTTTAAGTGCATTTAAAGAATGCGAAACCCTTAATCCGCAGAAGCGGAACACCCAAGCCTATTGGGCAGTCTTACGCCTGTTCACCTGGTACACACCTTTCCATTGAGATACCCGCCCCCTGGCCTGATAGTCAGTCAGCATTCCACCCCTTAGTGCCCAGGCTCACAGAAGAAGACTCTACCAACCTTCATCCTCTCTGCCTTTTCAAACACCCTCACAACAATTCATGAAAAATTTTGCCGCAAGAAATTGTTAAAGTGACCACAGAACGTTTGATCAGAAACGCATCAGCCTCAAGTAAAAACAGGTGTTTTGCTGATCAAATTAGCTTCATCTCTATTCCCCGTAAAAGCGAAAGAAGACAGCCGGTGTTCTGGCTTCAGGGATAAAACGGCTGGAACGTGTTGTAGTTCAGATGCACTTATTTTACCCTGTTTCTCGCCCTTTTTGTATACCTGTTGGCGACCTCCAGATGGTAGGTTTATTATTATAAGGACAGTATTTGGTTTATTACAAACTGTGAAATAATAAAACAATAAAAATCAATCGGATAAACATTTTAAAATAATAAAAATGAATAAGCTCGATTCAGTATAAAAATAGAAATTCAAATAACAATAAAATTGAACACATCTAGGATAGTAAAATAATTAAGATATTAATATAAATAAAGACAAAGATAAAATACTGACATTAAAAAAAACACGTCTAAAATAATCAAATAAGAAGACAAGCAGGGGGTATATTTTCTAGTCATGTACACGAGTAATCCTTCCAGGTGTTACTTACAAGTGTTGGGTAAGTGTGTGGGAAGTTCCTAACAGCCACTGTCTCAACTGCGATCTGTTCTGCTCCTCTCTGCTCTCCCTTCTTGTCAGCTCTGACTTCGACAAGGACTACGCTCCCCTTTTGTACTGCCTTACGATGACGGGCTTTCAAAAAGCGTGGCTGCACAGAAGCGGGGAACGCCTGCTCGACCTTGAGGAGTTTGCACAAAGTTTAGGAGTTCACCGAGTTCATTCCAGCTCCAGAGGAAGGGGGCGTCTAGACAGAGGACGGGTTCATGCAAAGTTTAAGAGTTTACTGTAGTTCACTTGCGCGGGTTTTGAAGGCTGATGCAAGGTGTTATGGGTATGCACTTTGGCAGGGCCCAGCTGGCAAAATTCTGCTCAACGAGCACTTTTACAGTAATAGCAATTCCTGTTGGCTTGAATACGTAACTGCCTTTCGTCCGAGCCCCAATGCCAGTTGGAACCACTGAATTTTACAGAGTTGGGCTGGCGTTATTACATCTAAAATCTTATTCCCTATGCTGACACAATTGTCTAAAGTCAGGACAGGACAGAGATTCACCGTCCAGCTTACAATGACAGCAAGCACACAGGTAAAGCAATGCTAGGGTGACTTGAAAACAAAAAAGGTTCGGACTAGAATCCTATCAATAATCAATTGCAAGACTTGAAGATTGCTGTCCACTAACAAACCGTATCCAACTCCACAGATCTTGTGCAATGTTGCCAAGAAAAACGGGAAAATATTGCACAATCCAGATGTGCCAAGCTGGCAAAGACAGCTGTTATTGCTGCCAAAGGTGGTTCTACAAAGACTTATCCAAAAGAGACATTTCAGTTTTTTTTATATTCCATTAACTGTTGTGGACCAATAAATTGATATTGCCTCATCAAAGTGTTGAGTAGGACGTGTAGCTCACAGGAAAAATCTATAAATTATCATTTAAATGCAAGATTTCTGGTTTAAAAGAACTAACGAGGGTGGATGCTACTTATAGGCACTGTATGTTCAGTGGGTTTGTATGTTCCTGCGTGTTAGTGTGGGTTTCATCTGGGTACAAAGATTTGCAGGTTAGGTAGATTGGCGACTGTGAAATTGTCTGGTGTCCTGCCCTGTGTGTACCCTGTCTCACGCCCAGTGATAGATGGGTAAAAATTAGGCGTGCCGCAAACTTGAAATGGATAAGCGGTCACAGAAAATATATGAATGAATGCATAATTACTAACATTCAGTTAATCAGACATCAAAAAGTAAAAATTCACACTCACTCATCTTTCTGTTCTGCAGTAGACTAGATTATATTTCTTAAGGAAGGCTAGAAAATACCAAACAGAGCTTTAAAAAGTTTTTTTTATGTATATACCTTACCAAGGTTCTCTAAGGTTCTCTAACATTGAATACGTTAGAGAATAGTACTGTTTGGCCCCCTTTGTTGCCTGTGTCACCCTTTAGTCAAATTATTCAATATTACAGATTCAGAGATTCAAAATTTTGGGCTGCCTAAAACCCAGCAGAAGGTTTACTAGTACCCTCTGCTGGCCACCTCAATTATTACACACAGCAATTATTTTTCCAGGCTTGCCTCTACTAGCGTGAAATCTAATGCGAGGGAGGTTACATCAGCAAAATGTCAAGTCAAAATATTTTATCTTCTCTACCTCTGCATGCTTTTATAAATAAATTGCTCTGTTGATCTTAGTCACAAAGTTAAAATAATTTTCTTTAAAAGAACGACTCCAAGTTTTCCCACCATGCATATTGCTGTACAGAAGGTAACACATACAGACCACCATCTTTCCATATGAGACAAGAATTACAGCATAGGTTCCTCCCTAATTACACAGATCTGTCTGAGGCACCCACTTTTATGATATCCATATTGGCGAAAGAGAGAGGGTAAAAGGTGGCGTTACGATGCAGATGGCGTAAGCGGTTTCTCGCACATAACAAAGGCTCACAGAGATATACTTTCATGAAGGTGATCAAAAAGGTAGCCCATCCGGGGAACGGCTTCAGAGGAATGTACCTGAAAGGCAAGCCGTACTGGGGTGGCCCAGTACATGTTATTCATACCCTTTTAGATCACTGCTGTACTAATATATATATATATATATATATATATATATATAAAATCTAATATATATAATCCAGCTTTGTTGACACTAACCTCTTTATTCATGGGTTATCATTGTTGCAGGTCACAAAACTACCTGGCGCCCCAAATCCAGCCCTCCTCCCAATGGCACCGGCTGAACCCTGTTGACCCAGGGTTCATCCTTCATCCGGAATAACTAATCAATGGAGGAAGACATCAGGCAGGCCTCGCTAACCCGCGTTTTGCCCAGGCCAGATTAATGGAGTACTGATGAATTACATGGCATCAGACCCACAGCAAAGAATGCTGGGAGGGTCAGAGGGTACTCCGTCATCAGACCTCCTTTGTTAACCACTTTCAGACCACATGCAGAATGTGGCAATGCTGTAATTGTGCACCAGTGCGCTTGCCAGTGTTCTGTCAAGCATAGAGACTAATTTTGTTAGATAGAATCTTCAATAGCCGTTTATATATTTAAAATGAATCAACTATTCAGACCATGGAAGACTGATGCTAAACAGTGTGTCAAATTCATCTTCACTGTGGCAAAGAATCCGAATGCCAGGCAGAACACGTACGAGCCAAGTGGATGCAATTAATTTGTCTAAACCAGACGCTAAACAGGCTGATTTTGCAGCGCGACATTAGTCTCCAAGTGCCGCGTAGGAAATTGAAATCCAGTGAACTGTCCAGCGGTGCAGCGTGGCTAAGTGCACGACGAGCGGAGCGCGCTAATTGCTTTCCCTCCCTCTTACCCGAGAAGGCGGCTGCTCCGGCGAAGTGTCACGGGGGGAAAAGAACCAGCTTCATGGCTCTTGCTTTAATTTCATTACTCCACACAAAATGTAATTAAATCCAACCATTTGTCAGGCGCCTCTCCTCCAGCATTTGCTTAATATGCGCACATGTATGTAAGCCGACTTAATAAACCTGCAGTGACTGACCTGAATACAAACGTCGTCGATTAAGTTATTTGGGATTCTGCTCCTTTGCGAAAACTTAACATTCTAAGATTGCCAAAATATTTCTTCCAGTCCGTTTCAGAATGCAGTGGATACGGAATTAAGTTTCGGTTTGCCCATACTATTTGGTAAATAAAACAATTAATGATCCTTAAGGTCAGTTCACCTGACCTTGGCTTTTACCTCATTCTCTGTTCAACTGCTCAGAGGGCTAATACAGGGAAAGACGAGATATGTTTAAACAATTGCCACAGAAATAGCGTTACGATGCAAACACAGGTCCCCGGATGTAATCTACGAGAAAACTAAACAAAGACACAGGAAGATATTTATCTATTTTCACTTCACATCAGCAGCTTCACGCTTCATAGCGACACCCAATCATGACGTCACCGCACAGTCTATAATCTTGGCGTCAGAGACGTAGCCATTGGGCTTCATGTGGTATATCTTCAGCCATAGTGGCTTAGTTTCATTTAGGCAGATATAAATTTCAACAATAAGCTTCTTTTTTTTAATTACAGATCCCAGACTGAAAACACCTGCACTATGGGATTAAACCATTAAATAACAGAACAGAAAATGGTAAATGCTTCACAGCAGAGCTTTCCACGTTATGGAAAAGTTTTGTTCGACTGCCTTAGCACTTCTCTGACATTTCTTTAGCTCTTCCCCACTTAGGTAGGAAAGGTCGGCCAGCCTACTTTTGTTGAAGTGTTGCTTATCCAATTAGCGGTTAACACAAATAGATCAAACTATTTGTCAATATATTCACTGGCAGTAGGAGAGAAATGCAGTATCAAGGGTGGTGTGCCTTTGATGAGAGGGGATGATAATTATTCACAGGCAAGAGATGGAGAGTGGGTGAGACAAGCGTGTGAACCTGTATCGCCAATGTAGCATAAACATTAAAATAATAAAAATAACTGACAACGAAAAAACCAGATAAGGCAATACTACATAACATATTACATAAAACTAAAACACATGCTACAATACACTTACAGTTATATTTAAGTGATCACACAGGCATATTAAAGGCTCCTTTATATTACAAGCAATATAACAGTATCGAAATTGTATTAGGGGTGACCAAGACCGCTCTTATTCATTGCTCCAGCAGGGGGCAGCATTAACAAAGAATGCGATAAATTGGTTTTCTATGTGGAAATCAGCGAGCGACATTTAAAAATGAGGCCACAAAAGTTGAAACCACTCAATAAATAAACACGTACATAATTGTTAACTATGACCTCGTTCTAGGACAGGGGTAAACCCATCACACCAGAACCAAGTCCTAGATTGATGTCAGATGAATGATTTAGCTCTTCCCACCATCACCAGCAACCAAATAAACACAGGGAGAGACAATATAATAAGTAGCCCATGGGTTTTGAATTGGCGACTCACACACACATTTATGAAAAAAAATCATACAGAAACACCCACCTACTATCAGAGCCCACAAGACACCAGCTTTTCATTTAGATAGAAGTGCATGGCAGTGAAATATAATTTATGGTAAAAAAATGGTCTAGTGGAATGTTTTTCCCAGACAGTTGTTGATCTGTGACACCCTAGTGTTAAACGCGTCGAGCTTTCACTGGGACGGTGTTGTTAAATACGGCACCCTGGTCAGACGATGTACAAAGTATATTTAGAATCAGGAGTCATTACAAACCTAATTTATTTATATATCATTATTTATTGTCATGCACACGCATTGAGCAACACAGTTCTGAAAACAGCCACATTCCTGCTGTTCCTCAGAAATCGCATTACAGCACAATAAGTTATATTACATAAAGAAATAACGCTACTAACACAACTCAGGTAGTTCAGAGCACCACGCATAGTGTTCTGTTTTAATATACTAACAGATAAGGTTGCAATCGTTATCTGTATTTTAAATTGCTATAGGAATTATTTCATTAATCTTTATTACTACCCCCGCATAGTTATGCCACAATTAATGAAAATAACGACGGGGACCCTCTCGTTCTCAGTGGCAGTTTTTATTTTATTTTAGAGGAATAAGAGCCAGGGATTTAAGAATTAGGACATCTATGCTGATCAAGCCGTCCATTAAGCACAAAAGACAGAAAAAACGCAGGAACAAAGATCTTTGGTAAAGATCAACATAAACACTTCTCCATAAAAGTATTCACATTAAGCTATGCCCAGTCATTAACAATTAATTGTAGCTTTCAGTGGTTCCAAAAATAATAGTAATGATTAAACAATGTTTTGGTTCTGAGTAAAATAATGAAATAGGTAACGTCGACAACGGATTTTAAAATAAAGAAAAATCTCAAAACTAAAAACCCAGTTAGTTAGCCGTTTACTCGATCGACGCTAAAAACGTGCTGTCTGAGATTATCAATCCTGAAGCATGCCAAAATACTACCGTCTGCCAGTGCGCGATAACGTGATGACGTCGTTTGCTGACTGCGATGGCGGATGGAAATTTGCTCGGAACGAATCAGAGGACCCTGGGAGAAAGTCATTTGGCATAACGTTCGTTTGACGCGGTTGCGTTTCGTTTCCTTCGGCCAGCGAGGGAGGCATTTCTTGTGTTATGAATGCCGTTCGCACTGCATGTAATAATATGAGGGGCAAGGAATCTTCAGAGTACGATAACAATTGGGACGAGTCAATACCATGCTCCGCTAATTCAGTATAAGTACTGTTCATAGCTAGTTAGTTTAATCAAGTCTATTAGAACAAAGAGGTAAGGGGAATCAACGGCAAACATCCCAAACAGGATTTAGGAGGAGGTGGAAAGAGCCGTCCAGTATGAAATTTACGGAGCACCTTTCGGCTCATATAACTCCAGAGTGGAGGAAACAATACATACAGTATGAGGTGAGTTTGCAGGGGTTGATATTTAACCCAACGACCACATTTTCCGGATATGAAGGGTTTTTTGTTGTCATCAAAACTAGCTGGTTAGCTGACGAACGACAAGGTCTTCCTAACTAGCAGCTAGCCAAAAAGAGCTTTGTCGTCTGATGCTTGGCTGACAGCACACCAAAAATACACCAATGTCTGCGGTTTCGATAATTCGACTAGTCCTCAGGCCTTAAAAAAAATAATATATATATATATTTAATTCTCGCCAATAAACTACGTGTAATAATGACAGTTGCGAAAGAGATTGCTAAGCACATTCCACTGTGTGGCCACGGTAATGTCCGAACGGAGCGGTGCTGAGCTGAGGTGAAAATGATGCGATATGCGGCCGTTACCCATCACGGCATTGAGTCTTTCTAACTTTACTTTAATTCGTGCGCAGTGTTGGAATAAAGCCGCCAAAACCCGCTATGGAGCTACCCCACGACTTCTGTACCTATGATGGTTTAATAATTGATTAAATAACGTAAACCAGGAGTGTGTACACGAATTAGATTAAGCCGGGGATTCGCCGCGTTTTTAGAGTGTCATTGGGCAATAATAATTAGTTGAATAGAATGTAAGGACGTGTTTTAAGGTAAATGTCGCGTAATGGAGAATGGTGCATTATTGAAAACCTCCATTTCTGATCAAGTGGTATTCAAGGACATATCTTGTGAGTCAACCGTGAAGTATTTTGATCCAACCTAGGTAGATTATGCGTAACGTTACCTGGATACGATATGCCATAGATGAATTAAAAATAATCCCTTTGTCTAACTGGGTTATTACACTGCGCTGAAGTGGACCAACAATTGTCCTACACGGTGGAGACGTTTCTTCGGTTGCGCCGTTTCAAGCAACATTACGTTATAAAGCCAGCCAATGATCAACAGATTAAGTCAGCTCTATTGTTAATGTTTTAGATTCACCGCAAAATGTTTTTGTACAAAATAAATAATACTATATGGCATGACAAGGCTTGCATATTCGATGTTAATATAATCAGTTGCATTTTAATTTACTTTTGAAAAGTAAATGGCGTGAATTTCCAAAACGTTGTTTTCTTTTAACACTGTACTTCCCCATGGATAACTATCACTATTACAGGTGATGAGTTATGGTTATAGACTACACCTGGAATATGGTTAGGGAATGGTATGTTAAAGGAAATGGAAAGTGTAATGAATCTAACTGCTTAACACATGACTAACATTTTCAGATCAACTCTTGTTTGTGGGCTCACCAATGTTATAATCTTTCATATCAGGCACCAAAGTTGACCTAAATATGAACAGAATATAACGTATTGAACTGGAGAGGGAATAAAATACTTGATGAGTGCAGAGCAGTTATATCGTGTGATTTCGGACTTTGTAATTATTGTTAACTAAAACTCTACACCTGTGCTTGTGTGAGAAATCTTTTGTAGAAATAATTTGATTTACATTTACTTGTGCAGTAGGTATATTGTTATACAACATAAACCTTACTATAGTTTATTCTGTACTTCAGAACTTTATTCGTTAAAACTCGTTATGCCGTCAGTCTATCGTTACATTAGCTACCGCCTTGACCTACTCTACATATCATTGGCTGACTTAATACCGTAATTATGCTTGAAATCGCGCAGCGGCAGGAACATGTTTGTTGGACAAGTGTCGGCTCACTTCTCCGCAGTAGATTTAAGGGGATGTCATATTTGTCGAGATGCTTTGCAGTTGGTGTTGAATGTAATGGCATAACGACACTTCTCCTTGTGGTTTATTCTTATGACATCTGTTTTGTTGCTGTCAGATGTATCTACAACTAGCTTGGAGAGTGGTTCAGATTTCTATTATAATCATTGTCAACACACTTCATTATATTTAATAACTGCAGACGTTTGTATAATGTGCTATTTACATGTAAACATGTTATTAGTCAAATTTTGCTGATTATTATTTTGTCCTTTTGAGAACTTTTGTACACAATATACTCAAGCAGATTAACACTCAAATGCCCAAATTGTATTCACAATGTCACTCCCAGCCTTACACACATTCACACACGATCGCAAGTGAACATGCAGTCACCTGTACGTGCTTTTTTTTTTTTAAGTCCCCTGTGTTTTACTCCTAAAATACTCCTTAACCCCCCCAAAAAATGCTTATTTTCACTCAAGAGTGTTACAATGACGTTAAAAAACGTGAAAGAAAAAAAACTATATTCATGTTGACTTGGTTGCAGACAAAATATATATGCTATGTTTTCTGCTTCAACGTATGTAATAATGGCTTGAAATTTCAAGGGCTTCACCTTGGGAATAAGGCTGAGGAAACAGAAGTGCTTTTGTAAGCATGTTTTAGTTTAGATAAACCGCTGCTTAGGACGGAAGACCATTGGTTGTTGATCGAGTTGCATTTCGAAATCGCCAGGATTGAAATTACTTCTGAAAGCTCAGCGTAATTTCTCCCTTATGTAATTTACCAGCCATCCAACATATTTTGTCTGCTGGTGAGCTAGCTCCCAATACAGGGTAATTAAATTCACAAGCTCTGTGTATAATTTATTCACTTTATTGTTATTTAGGCGTGGTTCCACGGTTTCGTTGAGCAGTAATCTGTTTGTCCACATTAAAGTCCTCAGGATTCTGGGCCTTTTCTTTGTTTACGTGCAATTTGGCCGGAGACAACGTTGTTAAGGCTTGTGATATGAAGCCGTCTGGCTTATAATTGTATTTTACATTTTATAAATATTAGTTTTAATACTGATATAAATCATAGTTTAAATCTGTTATCTGTCTTATGTATCCGTTCCTATTTTTGCTAGTTAAACTAAAGGCCTAATATTTAAATATAATAAAAATGTTACCTTTCCATATTTCTCCCTTATTAACCCTTACGGTACCATGTCTGTCCTTAAGTACTGTGGTCTTCCTATTTCCCTAATAAAGAAAAGGATAAAACGGGACCTTTTCTACCATAATACATTTTTAAAAATGCATTTAATACAAATTTTCCAGTACCTTGTAATTCCATCTTACACCGTAGAACACATTTACTGTTCAGTTAGCAGTGGTATATTAATGTAAAGTGGCTTCATTTTCTAATGAAAACTTTTTTTCTCTCAAACGATGTACCCTGGTATATTTAATTGGAAAGACTGTTCCTATTGGAGATGTTTCAGAGTGATTACTTCATAGCCATTGGATGGGTTGTTCATGTGAAATATATGGGTCTTTTCTTGCTGGTCTGTTGTTTTTGCATTTCACATGAAGAATAATGAGTTGTACATAATTGAATCGTTGCAAATTAGGTTGTTTGGCTAATACGTGCGTGGTTCAGTGTTGGCGTTAACAGGGATTTAATGCGTCCTCAAACTTAGTAGCCCTTCCATATTCCATAAGTTTTTCACCATCAAAGCAGACTTTCATTAATTGATATCAGCAGGAGACTTCCTTTGTCATCTGTCCTGAGATTTATGTCGTGTGTTTGTGTGGTGGGAGGAGGAGGGGGGGGGGGTGTGGGTTGAGAATTGGGCGGGGCAGCGTCTCTGGTGTTCACCGACTGGGTGAATGCTGTTTTCACGCTCTGCTTGCTTTAGGTACATGTGGAGAACCAGCCAATGCAACCTGCTCACCTCCCACCCCTTCTGTGTTGATAAAGGGAAAGCATTTATATTTTTCAAAGAAAAGGTCTTTTTGAGGTTTTTTTTTTTTGTCACACAAGATACCATGATCATTGCTTTGAACATGTTGACTGGAATGGAACCCTGATGTAATATCACTTCAGTGTGACGATAAGGATGAAGTTAACCTGTTCCCCCTTTCCGATACCCAAATCGTTTCAGTAGTGTCTTTGATCATCAGTAGGTCTGCAGTCTTGATATTGACAAAACAAATGCCAGTTAATCTTAGTGTTGTTTCTACAGCATTGGTGATTTATGAGAGATTTAATTTGAATGTCTGGAGTGCAGTTCTATACGTTCTTCATAGTTCTGTATAAGCCTAATGGTTGAAATCACAGTGACCTGCAGCAGGGTCCTCTTCTGTTCAGGCAGCTGAGGTTTAACATTTAAAATGCATTTACTTTTCTCTCCATAAAACTTGTAATCGCCAATTACTTTTATCATCCCCCAATCTGGAGTCACCAGTTACACTAGTGTGTCTTGGCTCCTCAAAACGGACTGCTCCACCACGTGAGGGGAGGACACTGAGATAAGACTGGGCCTTTAAGCCTCCCGTCACTGCCCAACGGACGGGCCAGTGGAGAGTTCTGCACTGCCACCCTGGACTCCCGCTCACAGTTGGCAGATCACGTGGTCCAGATTCTAACGAGATCCAAATCCTAGGGCTCGGCCGGAGCCTTCGCTGACCACCCCCCTACATTTACATTTTATTTTAATAGGACACGCCCAGTGTTACAAAGAAATTCCGTCTTGAGTTAAAACATGTGGTCAGGCATGGGGGTTGGTCACTGCCAGACTAAACAAAGGGGGCTGCAAACTCCAGAGGGTGTGGATGATGTGTGCCATGAGCAGACAAACGGTAAAAGGCTAATTCTGGTTTTAAAATCTTAGGAATTAAGTGCGGCTGCAACATAACCAGATGGCAACACTTGGCACTGCGGCAGTCTTACCCAGTGTTGTTATTCTGTTATTAACCTTTATGTCCTGTCTATCAGTAATGGGCATAGTCTCAACGACTTCAACCAAAACAAGTCTCGTGTTCTCTGCTGTATAGGATTGATAATAACACAAATAACTGGCTACTGGGGATGCCACGTAAGATTGTTTTGTTTAGGCATGTGTTTACGTGAGAAGGACAAGGTTGCGAGTGGATTTTTCAGGCCTGTGTTCGGAATACCAGCACAGCCGTCCGGGTGAGGTGAGCTCAGAGGTGTCTGAGAATGAAACGCGGTTGGGGTTAGGGTGTAGTCGATGAAACGAAATCTTTGTGCGGTCGCTGGTTCCCTTCACTCACCGGGTTTGTGTGTCTATCTCAATACGGCCGCTTTTCGCCTGAAAGACCCCATCAAAAGCGCTTGTTTTAAGAGTACAAAGGAAACGAGCAGGGCCCCTCCATCCGTACCTGGAATGTTACAATGAGGATAAGCGAGGGTGACGTTCCTCATCCACTGAAATGCAGAATCCAGCTGCTGGAAAGAACGGGCATTCCAACTGTCAGCTGAGGGTTGTAACCCC
>JAOVYW010043025.1:0-20771 GCA_025775045.1 Hiodon tergisus
GGGTGCTATGATGAGAATGCTGGGTAAGTGGGTTGAGGAATTAATTATTCCCTCACAAAGTGAAGAAGACGGATGTGCCCTTGATCCATACATAATTATATTCTATTGTGTGGTAAATTTAAAGATGACATTTGAACACTGAACTATTTAAAGTAAATTTATATTTTTTTAATGATAACTTCCCGATCATTCGTGGGATTTGCAGGATACAGTTTCATGTTTTAATCGGCGAGGTGTCTAATCGTGTCTCTGGACATCTGGATTATTGGTTATTTATGCTTTCTCAAAGGACACCTTATACTCAAAGATGCTCGGTGAATAATTATGCTGTGTACTTGACAGATGGATCGTTCCTGACATGCCATGCCATATTTTAATCTTGCCTCGATTTAGGTTTGCTCTTTGACATTAGCGTAAAGTGCATGGGGCTACCATCGCTGTCTTTGTGTGTGTGCACGTCTGCTGTTTGCATTCTATCTGCTCCATCATGTAATAGTACCCTGTGCTTTTCTCAATCTGACAAAGGAAATAGGAGTTGAGAGAATCATAAAGGCTTTTTGTAGAGTTGAGCTCTGAGCAAGTACACCGACTTGCAGTTGAGTCGTTTTTACTGTTCTTAAAAAGAATTATCCCCTGAAAAGACTCCACCCACTTTTTGCATTTAGTAATCCAGTTCATTAATCAATATTATATACAGTACATTTTATATTCTGACAATGACTTCTCACATGAAAGACCTTGGAAGCAGAGCCAGGAAACAATCTGTGAAAAATCAAAAAGCCAAAACGAGTTATGCGAGTTAAACGTTTTGAAGATGTTAATGTGAGATGAACGATTGTTGACACAGTAGATCAAATGCAGAAAAGGTAGCGTCTCCTGCTGTGTGAATATTCTGGGAGATCTGGGAATCAAGCAACACGTACAAAATGTGATGAAATGGTGAACACTACACATTATCCTTGATTTATTCACATTGAGCAATGTTGCAGCCTGGAGCTGAAGCTGGTGAAAACCATCCAGTTGGCCATACGTCTTTTATAGGAGTTCCAATTTGTTATGATGGCAGGTCTTATCTGTTATAAATAGTATGAGGTTAATTTATTTTTATTTTTTAGCGATATTTATGTGTCTGTGTACGGGGCATTGTATTTTGCCAGGGGCTTTGAAAGTTACAGGCTCCGTATGATGCATTAGCGGGGTTAAAATGAAGCCGTGAAGGCTGGCGTGAAACGTGTCTACCTGCCAATCTGCGTTTAACCTCTAGTGCAGGCCATGTAGCCTGCAGTGTGAAATAGAGACGGGCAGCCCGAAGGCGGGGTGGATCGGAGGAGAAAACTTCTATCACTTCTGCTTCTTTTTTTTTTTCCACTGAACTGGTGTATTTTTAAAATCCTAAAACCTAAAAGAATTAATTAAACACTTCTGTTATTTGTGCTGCTGACCTGGTTGTAAGCCTACCTGTGCTCATAGCATTATTGGATTGTTGTTATTAAAATTATAACTACCCTATTTGTGAACATAAATTAAATAACATGGCAATTGTGTTCAAAATAAGTCCTCTGTAAGTACGGAAGTAAAATGCCTGCTTAAAATACTTTGTTAACCCTTTATTTTAAACCACCATATGTCGCCTATCTCTTCATTTAAATTTTTTTATAAGAAGCCACAGCCACACAAAAAAGTTTCACAATTAATGTCAAATTGAAACCAGACTCAAGAATGTTTTCCATTCCCTGTCCTTGCAACCATCAGCAAAATGAGCACATATCAGCTTTCTTCTTTCAAGAACTGCCCCTAGAGTTTACTTATTTTTAACAGAACAGTAAGCTTTATAAAAACCTTGGTTCTCCCCTTTCCTTATCCCATGGGCTTGACGAAATGTATTTAGTCTAAAAAAAATAATAATAATTTTATCAGGAGTCTGTAGCTTGTCATCCATCAACTAAAACTTTGAACTTCTGAAATGTTTCAGTTTGACATTCTAATATGATTCTAATATTATGTTTACATTTTAATTAAATTTAAAATCAAGGACGGGACCGTTGTCATATGCAAATAAAAATTATTTAAATGAGGATTTAAATACGTCACTGGTATTATTAGACGAAGAGGCTTTAAAACCTTCATGTTCGCTAACCGTTTTCTTGTGTTCATTTCTCTCTCCCACGCTCGCTTTGCTTTCTCTCCATTAAACCCTCCCAGGAAGACGCAAAACCCTGTTCCTCTGCCTCTATCCCAGTTTATCAGAACCCCTTTAGGTGTGCTTAGTTCCTACATGTGCGGAATGCTCCACCCAATTAACGCGCCTACTCCTGATTGCGTCTTCTCCATTTATTCATCTTCCAGCAAAACAAAAGTAAAGCGTTGGCTTGTGATAGATCCATCCTGGATCATCCATGGTCCTGTTTGCTTGGTTGCCTTTGCAGGTGCCTAGCCTGCACCTCCTCCACCTGCATCTCATCAAAAGATTTCCGTCTCAACCTGATCCCTGCCCCTCACCATTCTGCTCCCAGGCCAGCTGCTCCAATCCGCGCAACTGTCATCGGCTTGCTGAGTGAGTCTGTGCTTTCCATTTCCCCAGCGAGTCAGCGGCTGCCCTGACACTTCTTGCTGAACTGTTATTGAGAGATTTCTGGTGCTAATGTTAATTCCTTTCTCATTGTCAGTTATCGAACTTAGTGGAAGTCAAGGGTGTTTTTTTGATGACTTCCAGGAACTTCTAGCCATTTCCTAGTGAACCCACTTGTCTTCATCTCTGCTGCCTCTGTTCTCTCTGTGCCTTTAAGGACTGGTTTGGAGCTGTATTTTTAGCTCCTAAGAGGAAGCACAAAAACTCTGAGCCAGCGAAGAGATGCAGTATAGAAATGGCGATGCCAAGTTACCGTAGTTGTCTTAATGGGGACTTGATCTTAATCTTCACAAGCAGCACTTGCAACATTCACAGTCGTAGCATAACTGTAGCTGCGTACAACGGATGACAGAGCGAGGAAAGATGATTTGCTTTCGGATCTACGGGAGTGTGAAAGGTTTGAGTTTCTGCGGCATTCAATTTGTCGTGCCACAAACGCTGTCCCATCCTCACGTAAAAAACCTGTTATCAGATTTTAAATGCTGGCCTTCCGTTACTGTGCTCCCCTTCTTAAGTAGCCCCCGTGACAAGTGACCACTCACATTCTGCAGCAACGTTTATTTTTCACTACTTACCATTCATGGCCTTTTCACCTATAGTTAAACCGATGTGCAGTCAACAAATTTCTATTTGCACACACTCATGTATTTTCCCGTCCCATCAATGATATATTGTGATCCCCATAAGCTCACTTAAGAAGATCATTCCACTGAATTTTTTCAGGCTTGGAGACTTTTGCACGATAGGTTTGTGTGGAAAAACAGTAACCTTTGCAGACCTCCTCCCATCTACACTTTTTTAATAACATGTGCATTAAATAAGGAAAATACAATTTCAAGTCAATAAGGTTTTTTTCTCCCCCTGTTTTCATTGTAGAGGTTATCTCTTGGAGAATGATGTTTCTGGGACAGGAGTTTTAATTATATTGAATCTCTGGTGCTGGGAATCGTACACAGCCTGAAGCTGCAGTGTGACGGCACAGAGAGACCCCCTGATCCCTGGTTCAGTTCCTTTGTGTTAAACCCAGTTGATAACAATAGTCAGTAAATAAGTGAATTTGGATAATTTACAGCAAAACACGCTAAGTTTGGCATAATGGAATAAGTTATTTTAATTTTCTTTGATGTTGTCTGACAACTGAATAGCTTTCATGCTTAAGAACATTTTCCTCAGTGCAATTTCAGCTATGTTATTGAAACCCAAATGTATCAAACGGTATAATATAAAAGGTTTTTCAATAAAAAACAATAAAATGAGTCTCTTGAGCTGTTCAGTCAGGAGCGCCGCCCAGGCTGAGTGGGTTAAATTGGTAGGGTCTTTCTCGACTTCCTCTTCCTCCCTGTGGTGGGAGTCATGGTTCATGAAATGGTAATTTCCAATTCTGAATCAATCAAATAAAATGAGGGAACACCATTTTTTTTAAACTTTGAATCAGGACTATTATATTAGATTGGAAGAATATTTGCAGTCAGATATTTCATATAGAAAAAGCTTTATGCAAATTTCAAACCCAGAGCTCCCAATAAGCACTTAAGGTGCTCAGGGTTTTATTAATAAAAGCTCCAATCTACATTGGCCACTTAACATGCTTTGAATTTTCTCTTTGCGGGAGCTTTAACACACTGACTATGTTTCGATAGAAAGCCAGCTGCCTGCTGCCCATTGCAAGCTGATTTAACACTCAACAACCAGCAATGCGTTATTGACTTCATGAAAGTTGATATTTTCCACTGTAAAGCAGATATCACACTTTGAATCCTACACTAAGCATGCACATGTTGATATCTACTTCAGTATTTCCGGTCAGCCCGATAGGTATTTGTATTCTTTGAGGACAGATTCTAATATTATGTTTACATTTTAATTAAATTTAAAATGAAGGACTGGACCGTTGTCATATGCAACTAAAAATTATTTAAATGAGATTGTATTTGTAAACTATGAACAGGATTGGAGACTTGTTTGGGTTCTATTAAACATCCTATCAGCTAGATATATCAGCTATGTATGGAAATCAGCATAGCATACTAGCTATGGGAAATATGGTAGCAAAACATTTTACTGCAAAAATATACTATTTAACAGTATTACATATATAGTCATATAGCATTTTTTCCCATTTGAGATTGTCCCCTTCACAGGTTGCTCGCAGTTTTACAGTTCCTCCTGTTTTTGCGTGGGTTCCCTTTGAGCGCTCCGGTCTCTTCCCAAAGTCCAAAGACTTGCGAGCGAATTGCGAGACTTGGTGGATTTCCAACGGCATAATTGACCCTGTGGTTGTGTCTGAGCGTTTATCTCCTGATTTGCAATGATCTGGTGTCACATCCTGAGTGCATCCCACCTCAGAACCCATGTATGATAAATCAGGCTCTCAGTGACTCTTGGAGAAGTAGAATGAGACGAAGATCAAGTGCTTGGAGACAGACATGATTCAGCTGCAGGAGGAGATGGCAGTGAGGATGAAGGGACAGGCACAGCTGGCGAGAACTCTTTGGAGGAGGGGTGGCAGGTGGGATGAAGGACAGATTAAAGAACTGCAGGCCCAACTGGAGGGAGAACAGTTCTTGACCAAGTACAAGACACTGGTGCGTGGGCCAAAGAGAGAGTGTGAGGAGAACATGCTCATGGAGGCATGCAGCAGACAGCGCAGGGGGACAGCCCAGGTGGAGAGCTTATTGACCATGGTGGACATGCAGTGGACCACTACTTGTTAGACTTCAGACTAGCGCTCAAGGTGTTAGAGTAAAGTAATCTTCATCTGGAGGCAGGGCGTTCCTGGGGCTTCATTTCCAGTTCTTCCTTGACAAGCAGAATTGTCCACCAAGGGGATGACAACTCGACTGCTTGAACCTGATCGGCCTCCAGACGACACAGAACTGCTCCCCGAAGCAGTAAAGGGCGAAAAAACTAAACTGATAATACCAATACTTGTGGTGGAATGATAGTGAGGGTCAATGGGTCAGTAATGAACTAGCCACAATGCAGGCTGAGCACAAATCTGAGGAGAATGAGGTTGCCGTCGCACAGGAAGAATGGCAGGGACGGACTCATGAGCGGTGAGGATGGTCTATCCAGGGAGAAGGCTCAGCTGTCAGGGACAAGTTCACACAGCCAATGCAACATGCCACAAACAAATACATTCCTTCTATATATATGATTCAAACAACAGACACGTCATTCTAAGTAGTTCTTAGCAAAGACATTGTTGCTTCAGGAATTGATATATATATTTTTTGGTACATTGGTACATTAACAGCGTTTACAGAGTTTTGTTAAGTACGTTTTTAATGCGTGTTGTTATCCGGTTGTTATGGGAAAAATGAATAGCCGCGTTCTTACCTGTTGTGATCGGAATGAGGTTTTAGGTATTAGGTTTGTGGAGTGCATGGGGACCATGTTATTTGGGTTACGGGTGAATTATTTGGGTTATGTCATTTTCATTTCTCTAAGATTTGTCAGTGTGTAGGCTGTGTATTTTGTATCGATGTGTTAATAATTAGTTAGGGGATATAAAAACATTGTTACTTTTTATATTATTTATTTATGTTTGTTGTACAGTGGAATGGTCAGTGGAGGGGACAATTATTCAGGGCTATGGTTGAGAGGGAGTAGAGAGTGGAGTGAATTTCAGGTAATAACAAGACTTAAGTAGTAGTAATGGTAGTAATATTAGGTTTTAAGCAGTAGGCATTAAATAGCTATTATTAAGTGTTTACGGTTTGTTGATCATTTTTTGTTTTAGTTTGTTCTTAGTTTTGTCACTGGAAATTAATCTGTGTGCTGTGTCTCCTGCTACCATTCACCATGCTAACAACGGGGAAACGTCTGCCAACCGCTGGCCAAAACAAATACATAGTGGTTTAAAACGTATATCTCCAAGCCTGTTCCCCTTAGCCCAGATGAGGTGGCTGCTTCAGAGGGTTTCCCAATGCAACATGTGATGCCAGTGAGGGAAGACTGAGATCCAGAGATTCAGGCTGGGAGAAGACTATAACAAAAGGGGTCCATCAGACTTGTCGACAGAGCATCAGTCCCAATATTAAGCATGTAGCCACTGGTGCCAGAAACGAGATTCAAACCAGGATGGACTATATGGCAACAGAGTGGGGTTGTGAATAAAAAACAAACATCTGTGCTGTAAATAATGTATTGATATGAAATATGAAATAAAAAATTACACAGTGGCTTCAAATTTTGTTCAGCTTTTGGCAATATCAATTTTGTTTGTACAACGATCGTGCCCTGTGACAGTCAGTTCGTGCCTTTAGTTCGACTGCAACTGATGTATTTTGCAATTGTCAATATGGGTACGATGTCGTGGCTAGGTTTTTTCACAGTCAGTAGAACGATAAGACTACAGATGATGCACTACACAGAGATATATATCTTTTTTTTTCGCCCAACCATTTTCATCCACTGATACATACCTATGGAACTGGGGGCGTGGCAGCATCAACCAGAACTGTGACTACATCTAGCTAGAGAAACACGATGAATGCTTCATTTTTTGTCTAAATTTTACATTTTTAAATACACGGTTAAAATCTGCCACTTGAAAAATCGGTGGTCAATCATCTGAAAACAACGTTTAAGTTAACTAACTGTTGCCATTTGAATGACGGATCGCGCCATTTGAGACACAGCCATGATTATTGGTTTAGACTGTCTAAGACCAGTATGTGATTACTGGCTAATAGTTGCAAAACTTTCGATCAAATTCCAGCGTTTCTATTAGATATCTTATGAATGCCATTCATTTAGCTACAAGGAAATCAATTTACCAAATAAAGGACCGTGGGCCAATGCAATCGTTTGAACTGTTAAAATACACAACCAAAGTAGAGCTTGCAGATTAATGGAATATATTAAATTGCTCTAAAAAAACATTCTCATATGTTGAGGAGACTCTTCCAATAAAGAATATCATAAGAATCCTGTTAGTTTACATTTTTTAATCAAAAGCAACAATATCCCATTCACACAGACAGAATTTAAAAACCTTTTAGTCATAAAGAATGGGACACTGAATGATAACTGATATCTCCCCAACCATTCTGGGAAGGCTGCTTATGCATGGCCATCTAAATGGGGAAAAGTAATTAAAACCTTCTCACATGTAAACAGCATATGTGTATAGATCCTATACGGAGCAATTTGAAAGTGCAGAGCTTTGAACCTGAACTAGGTTCTCCTAATATTTAAGTCAGCAGTCAACAGATTCGTCAGGATAGAATCCTTTTTAGTTCTCCCTAATGGTAGACACTAGTCTGGTGTTCCGCGGTATTTCGGTATATCGAAATATCATGATACAAAATAATATGATACCTAATATCGAAGGTCAAATATATATATATATAAAACCAATATTTTGATACATATATATTGTAGCGTTTTTCGAAGTGCTACTTCTCTGCGCGGATTCAAGCACGAGACCGACGCTGTTTAACAGGAAGCAATGCTCTTTATTTCGTACACCGCCTTGACAAAGGCAGAACTGGTAGTGCAAAGAACTGGCTGGTTCACAGAAACACACGAAAGCCCTCATGCGCCATAACAATCACGATTGTTGGCGAAAATGTTGAGTTGTTTGTCTTTGTCCAACCTATTGTTTGTATGAGGTTCTGTTCCCTGGAACACAACCGGCAGACTATTTACAGGTTTCTAAGTCCGTGAAGTGAGGCTTCCCGGCAGCCCCTGCGGGGATAGCTATTTCCCATTGGTAGGGGAAAGCGCACCTAGCCATCCCCGCTACAATATATATATATCGAAATATCGGGGTTTTTCGATCCCGTCTTTTTTGTGGTGATATATCGTATTTTTCTGTCTTTTTTTGTCTTGAGACTTCAAAGCAACATTTTAATTGTGTACTTTAAAAACATTATAAAGGCTTTTTGCATATACCAGAAGAAACGCTGCGCGTTCTCGGAAAATGTAATTACAGTACGGTCCAAGTAACAACATGGCGGAAACGCGGGAGAACAGCTGGATTCTAAAGCCAATTCCACAAGTGTAGTGTGGAACTATTTTGGTTATCCATTAAATGAAAGCCAATTGAAGGTGTACATCTGTAGGAGGTGTTTGAAAGAACGAAAACATTTAAAGACGAAACCGTCTCACCCAGAAAAACACATTAACATAAGCTAGTTTTTCGTGCAAAGAATTTGCCACTTGTGAAAAATTGCTAAAGTGTGTTGTAAGAGACGTTTTTGTTTTTGCCTCTTGTGAAAAAGGTGTGCTGTAGTACTATTGTGCTGCAAGAGACAGTCTTTTTGTAAATTCTGGTAAAAAAAATCTTCCTCTTGTGCTACAAGATAAAAAGAGTTTCATTTCTTCGTTCCTTAGAGCACTTCTAAGAAACACCTGCATATAAACATCTGACCTAGTAATAAAAAGCTTTGAGAAAAGTATTTGTGTTATTTTATTTTACAGTATTGTAAGTTTTGAAACACCAGTGGCACTGGATGTTTTTCTTTACACTCATCCCTGCATTAACAGTTCTCTTTTTATATAATTTATACTAAGCTTTCTTTACAGTTGTATTTAATAGTCGGTTGCAATGACTTTGATTACGCTATTTTCTGCATTTCTCATATAAAAAGAGAACTTGTTTCAACAGAAAATAAAATAGCAAGCATACCACCATGCTGAAGCATTTAGTGTGTTTTAGCCTCTACCACACTTTGTACTTGCAAACATTTTTACTTGACAGCCATTTAACATGTAATAGACAAAAAATTCAAAGAATCATGATAATATCGAATATCGTGATCTTATGCAGGGTATCGTATCGAGGTAGCCTAAATCAGGTATCGCAGAACACTAGTAGGCACTCATCTGATTATTAACGTAAATGCAGACACTCATCTGACAACATGCATCAACTTCTCTATCTAATTCACGCCTCAAAAATGATTGATGTGCAGAGAATGACAGGAGATGGCCATTTATGACAACCTGGCACAGCTAACTCAATTGCTAAACATATATTATTGACAATATATAATTATACATCAAAACTTCATAAATCTCCAGAGGAGAGACTTATAAACCCCTTTGACAGAGGATTGAGACACTCACTTCTACTTCTTGCTACTGAAATCACCCGTAATTAAACCGTTTTTGCATTGAGGCTGGGATTAAATCAAAATTTAAACAAACTGCTGATCGCACTTTACATAACTTTATTTATTAGCATTTTCATTTTTATGTGTAGAAGAAATAAGATACTTACAAAACATGCAATTAAATATGATTTTAGGAAATGCGATTAGTGGGTTGTGGAACCTCTCCAGGCATAAAATTAATTTGTATGCAGATAGCATTTTACAGTTCCTTCAGCATCTGGAAAGATTACTTTTAGCTAATAACTATTTAATAAATTGCAATGCATTGTCTCAATAAACTGGACCATATATGATCTTTGGATCTGGATTTCACGGATTTTCTGATTCTTAGCAAATTAAAGTTCCTATAATAAAGACACAAATTTCTCAATTTGCCATGATACCGAGGGAAACACTATGATTTAGTGATTGAGGTTTTGACAAGTCACTTGGTGGCACTGCTGTTGTACATCTGAAAAAGGTACTTAACATGAATACCCAGCTGCCCTAATTAATAAACAATGAAGTTTTTTTTTTTAAACTCAACTTATGTCATTCATATTAAGAAACCTTTCTTTCTTAAATTTGGAATCAATGATTTTACTGCTATATCCACATTTGTGCTAGTGAATTTTGGCATGTTGCAACGGAACCTGATATCATGCACAGGGAAGATGAGGAAGTACAATTGGACTCCTCCAATCTAATATCCTTCTCGTGACCCATCTATTTTACACCCAATGCCGATTAGAAGAGAGGCAAATTCCTCTTAACGACGCTGCTACCCTACTGGCGCCTGGGAAGTTGAAAGGAGACTCTGGTCAGCGAAAAACTAGATTCTGGCAGCAAAGCCCTGCTAATTCCCTGCCCACACAAACCAATTATCAATTGTGCAGCACTGCATTGCTCTGCCAGTCACAACCAGTTGACTATATACATGTGGGCTAACCATTTTAGGCGACTCAGATGACTCTATCAATGTGGGGTAGCCCTTTTAGGCGACTCAGGTGACTATATCCATGTGAGCTAGCCCTTTTAGGCGACTCAGGTGACTCCATCCACGTGGGGTAGAACTTCTAAGCTAATCAGGAGACTATATCCATGTGGAGTAGCCCTTCTACGCAAATCAGGTGATATTCTGACCTTAAGCATACCAATCTCAGATGTCCCTTTTTTTTTAACCAAGAATACGGTTTACTTAAAAACGGAAAACAATCTAAGACTCATAACCAAAATCTGAAAACAATGTTGCCAAATTTTTATTTCATTTTTTGACAACTAATTTCCTCATTTTACAAACTTTTATCTCACATGAATATGCATATACAGTAAAAGTTTTCTGTAAAGTGAAGATGCTTTCAAAAAACTTTTTTAAAAAGTTTCTAAATATAAAATAGGACAATAAACAAAAATATTAAAAACAAACACGGGAGGGAATATTTATTACGAGCACCCTTAGGCTTTAAAACTCTTAGGTACAGGGTTGTGCAGTTTTATTAGAAATCAGCAGGTATGTTGTTCCGAGCGTCTTGGAGAACTTGCCACAGTATTTCTACAGACGTTGGCTGTCTGCCTTGCTTCTGTCTGTCTAGGTAATCACAGATAGCCTCGATGGTGTTGAGGACAGGGCTCTGTGGACACCATACCATCTGGACAGAATTCCTTGTTCTTCCTTCAGAAAATTAATGTTTAGACATCTAAAAAAAATAAATTCTACTCCACACTAATGCACAAGGCAAAAAAATAAACTTGAAAGACTGCAGTGTGAAAAAGCTAGGGTGCCTAAGGCTTCTGCACAGTACTGTGTGTGTGTGTGTGTGTGTGTGTGTGTGTGTGTGTGTGTGTGTGTGTGTGTGTGTGTGTGTGTGTGTATATATACATAATATATATATATAATGTATATTTCTCATAAACCCAGATTATAACCACACTCCCAAAAATCATGGTGTTTCATGTTATGCCGCCAGTCGCAAGGAAAAAATAAGGGAGGCGGTTTTACTAATTTAATTTGTGAATAACTCCCATCGGGAATGGCTCTCGTTCTACACTAACAAGCCAGGCTTACAAATTAAAGGCTTCCATTTTTCTCTAGTAGATATTGTGTCCCTTTCTTAACCAGGTGTAAAAGATCTACTTTTATTTTGCCCCGGTCCACTGGGCAGCAGAAGCCATTGATCAAGTGATGATAAGTGTAACTGTTCTCTAAACCTCCTCTTATTCAGCACCACCGTTGCATGTCTGCACAAATATGGCTTCATAGCCTAAGCAGGGACTTTTATTTTCTTTCAGCTATCATTTGGGTGGGATTATAAAGAGGAGAGTGATTTATTTTAGAAGCATAGGAGGCAATGGAATAAAATACCCAAGGGACACACACAAAAAAAAGTTATATTATTTTTATTTTTTAGGTGAACGCACAAGTTTAAGAATTGTAAAATGTGTATATCTTATATCTGTATACGCATATGCTAAACCAAGTTATTTTAAATGCCCATGTAAAACAACATTAAAACGTGTCTTTAACCGTTTGTTTGTTTTAAGTACTTTTTTTTGGAATATTATATATGTTTAAGAAACGGCTACAGAAACTCTGCACCCTGTTACGATAAACTCTCTCTTAAATCAAACAGTATCTCAACATTAAAATGTCAATCCAAACATTGCTGTCCCTTATTTGCAATTTAAATTTAGTCCAAAGCGACTAGTCCAAAGCAATTCAGGTTAAGTAACTTGCTCAAGGGGACACCAATCACCTTCCTCACACCTCCTGTCACCTTGACCACGGCACCATCAGCTGCCCTATATCTTACTGATATTTAATAAATTGAATATTATAGGTTGCATTTGCAGCTTCATGCATAGGAGTAAACCAATTTTTATGGTTATATACAGGTGCATCTAAAAAAAAAATTGAATATCGTGGAAAAGTTTTTTTCCGTAATTTTATTAAAAAAGGGGAAAAAAGTGGAACTTTCATAAATTCTAGATTAATTATATATAAAGTGAAATATTTCAAGCTTTTTTTGGTTTTAATCTTGATGATTACGGCTTACAGCTCATGTAAATCAAAAATCCAGTATCTCAAAACATTAGAATAAAGAATTTATAATACAGAAATGTCGACCTTCTCAAAAGTATGTTAATTTATGCACTCAGTACTTGGTTGGGGCTTCTTTTGCACGGATTACTGCAGCAATGCGGCGTGGCAAGATTAAAACAAAAAAAGGCTTGAAATATTTTACTTTATGTGTAATGAATCTAGATTATATGAAAGTTTCCACTTTTTGAATTAAATTAAGGGGGAAAACGAACTTATCCACAATATTCAAATTTTTTGAGATGCTCCTGTATATATAAAGATGTGGTCAGATTTGTTGGTACCCCTCCTCAAAAAACGAAGAATGCACATTTTCCTCTGAAGTAACAAAATTAATTGGCATCCACCATTGTTTATTCCATATTTATTTGAAATCAGTCTTTGCTTTTGTTTTTCATGATAATATTGTAAATAATAAAACAAATGAAAATGACATGGACCAAAATAATGGGACCCTCAACCTAATATTTTGTTGCACAACCTTTAGAGGCGATCACTGCAATCAAATGTTTTCTGTAGCTCTCAATGAGACTTCTGCACCTGTTAACAGGTAGTTTGGCCCACTCTTCCTGAGCAAACTGCTCCAGCTGTCTCAGGTTTGATGGGTGCCTTCTCCAGACTGCAAGTTTCAGCTCTTTCCATAGATGTTCGATAGGATTCAGATCAGGACTCATAGAAGGCCACTTCAGAACAGTCCAATGTTTTGTTCTTATCCATTCTTGGGTGCTTTTAGCTGTGTGTTTTGGGTCATTATCCTGTTGGAGGACCCATGACCTGCGACTGAGACAGATTTCAGACACTGGACAGTACGTTTCACTCCAGAATGCCTTGATAGTCTTGATTTCATTGTGTCCTGCACAGATTCAAGGCACCCTGTGCCAGGCGCAGCAAAGCAGCCCCAAAACATAACCGAGCCTCCTCCATGTTTCACTGTAGGTATGGTGTTCTTTTCTTTGAAAGCTTCATGTTTTCGTCTGAGCTGATGTGACTTGACACATCTGTCCAAAGGACATTCTCCCAGGAGGATTGTGGCTTGTCAATATGCATTTTAGCAAATTCCAGTCTGGCTTTTTAATGTTTTTTTTTTTTTTCAAAAGTGGAGTCCTCCTGGCTCTTCTTCCATGGAGGCCACTTTTGCCTTAAAAGCGATGGCTGGTGCGATCAGAAACTGCCGTACCTTCACCTGGGAGTTCAACTTGTATCTCTTTGGAAGTTATCCTTGGTTCATTTTCTGCCATTCACACTATCCTTCTGTTCAATCTGGGGTCGATTTTCCTCTTGTGGCCACACCCAGGGAGGTTGGCTACAGTTCCATGGACCTTGAACTTCTTAATAATACTTTCTGTTGTCACAGGAACATACCATTTTTAATCGTAATAATAATTACCATCTATTATAAATAATAATACCATCTTTTATTTTCGTTCTGATCTCCTCCGACAACTCTCTCCTTCACTTTCTCTGGTCCATGTTCAGTGTAGTGCACACAATGACACCAAGTGGCACAGTGACAGCTTTCCTCCTTTTAAATAGGCTGAATGACTGATTCCAAGATTGGAGACATGTGTGATACTAATTAAAGAAACTAAATAGTTTGGAATATCACTATCATCCAATTATGTATCATCTTTTCTAAGGGGTACCAACAAATGTGTCCAGGCCATTTTAGAATATCTCTGCAGAATGAGCAGTAATTCATCTCTTTTCACAGCTTCTTTGCTTTATTCTATGACATACCAAAGGCACGCAAGTATACATGATGCAATAGCTTTAAATTTAATCACTTTTCAGGAGGAATGAAGGATTTTTTCACAAATTTGATCAAGTCTGTACACCCGTTTTTATATACACCTGCTTTATAGAATGGGCTTCAGCACCATCCTTTTGACAGAAACGCAACTTTTCTAGCTAGGTAAGACTACCCTCTAGTGTTCGACATGTGCAACAGGCCCATCGCTGCACGGGAGGTGTTTTTTCAATCCTGCACAGAGCTCCTGCATTACCAGCCTATACCTGAGTTTTAGATGCTTGTATCTAGTTTAGGTTTAAGCTATTCACAGAGAATATATATCTTTTTTTTTAAATCATCACATGGAAATACGAAAAACACTGTAAAATATACGTTTATTACAAATGTGCAATTCCATATAGATATTAAATAACAATAAATACAACGCAGTCAAAAATAGATACTGAACAACTGTCCAAAATAAATAGAATAAATTATTCGAAGCAATAAAATAAATAAATATAAAATAAAATGTTTTAAATAAATCCACATTGAAGATTAGATTTGATTAGATTAGTAAATTTAGGGCAGCGACGAACACAGACCTGCACGCATACTGGACAGGAGCAAGATTTAGTAATTGTAATTGTAATTGTAATTGTCATTGATCATATGACAGGAAAAGAAAAGCAGAGGGCTTCCTTAGGATTGTTCAGTACATACTCAAGGTTGAAATGACTTAGCAATAAAAGTTAGCAATATTCATTCCAGTCCTTGATGTATTCTATTGATTGTTTTAAAATCTTTCTTGTTGCGCTTTTTCTGTAAACTTTGGTTTTCTCGCAAATATCATTCTCCTAGGAAATAAAAGGAAACATTGTTACAATTCAGTACAACACATTATGCCAATTTTACCTCTCCACAGGTGTGTGTGTGTGTGTGTGTGTGTGTGTGTGTGTGTGTGTGTGTGTGTGTGTGTGTGTGTGTTTGTGTTTGTGTGTGTGTCTGTAATCATTGTAATTTTGTAATGGAGTCCCTCAGTTTTGCCAGAGGGTAAGTATGAAGAAAATGAGAGCTAAGAGATATAATATTTATATAAATATTATTAAATGAAAGTATCTTTTATATATATTTTTTAATATACTATCTTTTTATATGTACATACCATTTGTCTCAGATTGTGAGCACTGAAAAATCTATATTATATACATAACTTATATAGTAATATACATATATACACACACGTACATATTTTTAGATATATATGTTAGAGTATCTTTCATTTAATAATATTTTAGAAATTACTAAGGAAGACACTGTCTTTCATTTCTAATCTCTAAATCTGTTAGAAAAAGAGAAAGAACTTTAAAATTCATACTTTCCAAAAAACAAAAGACGTACAGGACTAACCTCGGCTCCAGATTTTTTCAGGTGTTTGATATTGCTTTTCATCTTTCTCAAAATGTGTTCTATATATTCTTCGTGTGGTGGAACAGCCACGACATAATTCAGCATATTCGCCAGATTTCCAAGAAAGGTATTAATGCACAGGCACTGCAAAGAAAGATACATCTGTTTCAATACATAAAAAAAAAAGATTCATTCCTATTTTATTAACTTTTGGTTAAACCATCATACAAGAGAAAAATTATAGAGAATATTTAAGCATTTCTTACCAAATTGCCATCCAAGGATTTGTCAGGAAAAGACATACTTTTCAAGTTCTACGGAATAAGAGACAAGAAATATTCGACTGAAGAGTCAAGATTGGTGTCTCCGCAGCCAAGACTGAAGTTAAATATTCAATACGAAGAAGTAAATTAAACGACTGATTCCAAAGAATTGACCTTGAGTCAGTAAAACATTATCAAAGCATACGCGCAAAGCTGCAAAGGGCTCATATTTGCCGTGCTTAGATTTGAATATTAAGTGTTTTAAACAAAATAACACTTCAAAATATCTAGTTATTCAACTTTGTTTCATTAGATACAGGTCATAAACCTATTTGAAGCATACAGAGGTATGGCTTTGATCGCACTGTGCCAATGTGTGCAGTGCAAATAACCATCATACCCCGAAAGCTGTGCCCCGTTCATATTGTCAGGTAGTAAAAGAAAGATTAAAGTTTACTTACGATGTGGAAACGATTACTTTTATTTTTTAGCTCTATGAGGTCGTCCAGAATTTCATTGAGCGCTTCGTCTCCCTTGCAAGGCAAAAGAAACAAGACACCGATAAGCACTACGTATTTCATTGCGTTTTGACACTGAAGAGACCAATGATGGTGATAATGATAACGGGCACCTAGTTATAGCTTTTTTATATCTCATGAAGAGGAAGTTTGAGTGGAGGTGTGAATGACTAACTACTATTACAGGAAAAACTTGACCACGTGATGCCGGAGGAACATTTAATAAATAATTGGGCCTACCATGTACGCTATATGGACAAACGTATTGGGACACCAACACATTACACCTACAGGAGCTTTTATGACATCCCATTCTAAATCCATAGGCATTAATATCGAGTTGGTCCCCCCTTTGCAGCTATAACAGCTTCCATTCTTCTGGGAAGGCTTTCTAGAAGATTTTGGAGGGTGAATGTTGGAATTTTTTGCCCATTCTTCCAGAAGCGCATTTGTGAGGTCAGACACTGATGGACGAGAGGGCCTGGCTGGATGCATAGAATTTTCTAGAAATATTAATGCCTCAGCTTACCAAGACATTCTATGCTTCCAACTTTGTGGAAACAGTTTGGGGAAGGCCCTTTTCTGTTCCAGCAAGACTGTGCCCCAGTGCACAAAGCAAGGTCCATAAAGGCATGGTTGGATGAGTTGGTGTGGAAGAACTTGACTGGCCCGCACAGAGCCCTGTGCATTGAGAGCATCCTCTCAGGCTGCATTACTGCATTTACCCCCAGACCATAAAGCTCCTCAACCAGCAACACTGATCTATTGATCACACGGACACTTCATATGCTCCGGGCACTTACCCATGTACATTCATGTACATTGGCACGTTTTAACGTGTCCATTTATAGGCACTATGACCCTTATATTTATATTTGTAATATTTAAGATTTCTATTTATAATGTCCATATTCCCATCTTCTAGTCACTATTGTTATGCATATTTTGTATTTTTCGCTATTTTTTTTAAACTTATATATTTTTCAATCACTACGTAGATGTCGCTCGCGTGCCTTGTCATAAGGATTTCATTGCTCAGAATGACACGAGTTATTCGGTGCACTTGACAAATAAAAGACTTTGACAATACATACAATCCAGTGTGCCAAAGTTGATCTACTTAAATTGTATTTATTTTATGTGTATTCATGTATTTTATATTTGTACACATATACAATATAAACCAAAATATTACAAACACGGCGCACACAATATGAATGTGCCACGTGGCAGAGACACTCTGCAGATCATTGATGTCAAGCGGTTAAGACAATGATCTTGTGACCTAAAGGTTGTAGGTTCAATTCCCAGGTGGGGCTTTGCTGTTGTACCCCAGCCAGACCCTTAAACTGAAAAATAGTAATTAAATACATTTTTATCTTCCAATGATATGGATAACTTATTTTACAGTATCTTTGCCCACAGAAATCTCCACAAAAAAAGAGAGAGAAGCTGAATCCACCAATAAGGTACATAAGGTACATATTACATACTGTAATATTGACTTTATCTAACTAGAAAAAGACTTTCATGTTTACAAAATCCAACAGGTAAATTATCTTGATTTCGTCTCTGTAGTGCTCCCAAACATTGAAAGAATTTGGATAGAAAGATGCAATTTTTGTATGAATAGCAATGGTTTGATGAACAGTGCTTAACATCCATTCAGTTTTACTAGCATTTTTCTTTTCTTTTATATAACAGCACTGTTAAGCAAATTTATGTTGGAGTTTTTAATTTAATTTAATCTTATTTAATTAGCCCACTTTTAGATAGTCATACAATGTAATTCTCATTTTAGCCTTACTTGGTGTGACGGACACGAAAATTGCTGATGTATTGGTTTAACAGATGTAATGCTTAAGTTAAACTGGTACTGCCTTCCCTTTAAGCAGACCTTATGAAAGTCTATAACTGGTCTTGTGTATAACTGACAAGATGGCAAACTAGCGATATACATTTAGATAAAATATATATAATTTTTGATGAAAATTGCCAAAAAATTTAACGCCAAATCACTTTCCATTGCATTGACACCACTGAACTCAGCAACTACAGCGGAAATGACGTACCAGTATCTGACGTTGCGAATGTAAACGGAAGTATTTCTTACGACTTTTCCGAACGTGGGATATTCTTGTCTGTGGGTTGTCCAATTGCTGGTAATTGTGATTTTCTGTATTGCAATGTCACTATACAAAAATGTGTTGATTGTGTAACAACACATTTAATTGGGAATTAGAACTTCATAAACGATATTCTGCCGTTGCCTTGATATAGATGGTACACACAAGTATATTGCTATGTAGCGAAGAAGCTAAATCAACCAAGGACGTTTAATTGTACCACCTACCCGTTGTAAATCCAAACACAAATCCTTCTACCGTTTATTTTTAAAACACAACTTGGATAACTAATTAGCTTAATAGACACTCCAATTCGGGGGAAAAAGTTCTAGCTGTGTTAAACTCTTTTGAAAAGCCATGATGACGTTGAGAGTCAGACGTAAGGAAGTAATTGTAACTCTGCTCACGTATAATGAATGCTGAAACCGTTGTAATGTAATTTAAATCGACATTTCAATAAACTTTTAGTTTAAAGAGATGTCACCTTTTTTCCTTAGAAAACAAAACGGGGGGGAAAAAGCACGATGTCTAAAATTGAAAAGATGAGCATCCTCGGAGTGAGAAGTTTTGGAGTGGAAGATAAAGACAAACAAATCATATCGTTCTTTAACCCATTGACTGTGCTGGTTGGTCCCAATGGTGCTGGGAAAACGGTAGGTTGCAACTACTGGCACCACGTGCGTTTTACTAACGGTTTTTTTTCTTCTTCTTCCGGTGTTCAGGTGTAGGATTACCATTGAAGAAATACGTTGTTGGGACAGGAATAGTAGAGCTCCCGATTATATCTGAAATCCCCATTAGTGATTGAATTGCCTAGAAATATTTGAAGCGCAGTATGGTCACCATGTATATACATATTTTAAAATATATTTTGAATTCATTGTTTCATTTAATTTAAGCCAGTACATAAAATAAACAAATCAAACAATCCCAAGCTTGACGGTTGTATGACTTCTTGCCAATGTCTGTCTGTCTATCACTTTGCAGACCATTATTGAGTGTTTAAAATACGTGACATCAGGTGACTTCCCACCTGGAAGCAAAGGAACTACCTTTGTTCATGACCCAAAGGTAAGGGTTTAAGAAGATAGAGTCAATCTTTATCATGAAAGCTGTTGATTTAAAGGTTTAAGAATGGGTATGCTTATTTGTTTTTCAACCCCGGTATCATTGAACTGCCGATGGTTTATTATATTTCAATTCTTGAAGACGACAATTAATAACGGGGGGACAACAAGTACTTGTCTTCATGAGAAATTAAGAGTTTTGTCTGTCACATAAAATGACACAGAACCAGTGTTGACCATGTTAAAATATGGTTGAAAATCGAAAGTGTTCTGGTTCATAGGGAAAAATTGATTTTTCAAATTGATGATTGACTCAAGAAAGGTGTCCACTTGCAAAATTTTCCAGACTTTAAAATACCGAAGTATATTTGGTATTACTGCTGTACAAGGCGGCTTCTTGCAGGTAAAAAAATAAAATAATTGGTAACGCTGTAACTGTGATGACGTTTTAGGATGCTCATGAGACTGATGTCCGAGCCCAGATTCGACTCCAGTTTAGAGATGTCAATGGAGAGAAAGTGGCTGTGCAAAGGTCCATGCAGAGCACACAGAAAGGCAAGAAGACTGAATTCAAGACCCTCGAAGGGGTCATTACCAGGATCAAGTGAGTTGTCAAGACAGGGTCATCTGACACTGTAAAACTATAAATGGGGGGGGGGACGACACCATGGCCTTATATTATGAATACTCTTCCTTGCAGTTTATTTAGTCAGAGGACATTTGTTTTCCAAGGTTTGTTTTCCACCTTACACCACTGTTTGATCTTTGTTTCATCAGTAATAATTGTGCACTCAGTTTAAGTTTGTGAAGAGTTTTGGGTGGGGGGGGG